>JALPCB010000162.1:0-43621 GCA_026538395.1 Cryptococcus sp. GC_Crypt_3
CTTGAATGAGCTGAACGTTGTGGAGCCGCTAGAAGACATGTTGCTTGTCGTCCGTGCAACAGGGCTCGAGTCGGTCATTACCATTTTCGCTAGAGGCTATACGATTCTTGTTGAATAGTCCCAGTCGTCCTTTGCGTCGTTTATAAGGCTAGGCAAGTCTGTTGTCGCTATATTGCTATGATACTGTCTGTAGTCAAGATGCATGCATCGACAACGCTAGCACTACACGCAAATGTCATGTTGCGTCCCGTCCCCGGCTGAATTGCTACCGGTGGTGAAAAATTCACCCTTACAGCATCAGCTGACCATTTGCACTGATTCTTGCAACACTTGGCGTGTGGCACATTCCTACTAGTAATTGCTGCATCTTTGTAAATGAGCATGCACGACAACTCCCGTTTGCCCGAGTGACTACGCTAGAGGGCATTTTGATTATACGGCACTGTTGAGCACTGCGAAAGCGGGCACTCGTTCTAAACAACGTGGATGTGTAAAACTATATCTATCTAAAAAGGGATGAAAACAAATCAAAAGTATGAAGTGGTCGAGACTGCACGTCTTTCGCCTATACGTCCACACGGCCACCGCCCGCAGCGGCGTTACCGGTCGCGTGCCCGGACACCTTCTCGCTACCGCTGCTGTCCAAGGAGTCCTCAGCGATGACATCGCCCGTGGACGTTTGAGGCTTCGAGTCGATGCGGTGAAGACGGAGCTCGGGGTCGGTGCCGACTGCGAGAAAGCTAGTCAGCCTCAAGTCGTGGTTTGAACAAGCAAACACTCACCATAGTCGTAAGCGAATTCGCCGAGATAGGCATCATCGATCCCGACGATTTCAGCCTCTTCGCTCGCGCGGAGTCTGAGTCCGGGGATGAAGTGCATGATCCAAAGGATGATGGTCGTCATGGTCAACGAGTATGCAAAGCCGGAGGTGGCTGAAATCATCCGTTAGATCAGGCATCATAATATGCGCAAACTGCGGCACTCACCATC
Source organism: Cryptococcus sp. GC_Crypt_3 (assembly GCA_026538395.1). Taxonomy (NCBI): domain Eukaryota; kingdom Fungi; phylum Basidiomycota; class Tremellomycetes; order Tremellales; family Cryptococcaceae; genus Cryptococcus; species Cryptococcus sp. GC_Crypt_3. The sequence goes on from JALPCB010000162.1 coordinate 991, forward strand.
TGCAAGCTGGTAACCAAGCTGGATATAGTTGTGGTCGAACCAGCCTCCGGGAATGACAGCAATGCCATCAAAGGCAGCAACGGAAGCTTGAGCGAAGAGACCAGTGCAAACGCAGCCGATCATACCACCGATACCGTGAGAGGCGAAGATATCAAGGGTGTCATCTACGTTGATGATGAACTTGAGCTTAGTGGCGAAGTTACAACCAACACCGGTGAGGAAGCCAATGGCAACGGCGGCGGCTGTTGTATGATCAGCCAAATGTTTCAAGTGAGAAGAATGTCGACATGGAAACTTACGGGCTCCAACGAAACCGGCAGCGGGGGTGATACCGACAAGGCCGGAGACGGCACCGGAGCAGAAACCGACAGCGGAGAACTTTCGCTCAAGACGCCAATCGAGCAACATCCAGGTAAGACCACCGACGGACGCGGCAAGGTTGGTGACGATACAGGCTTGAACAGCGCGCAAGTTGGCGGACAGACCGGAACCACCGTTGAAGCCGAACCAGCCGAACCAGAGGAAGACAGTGCCGATGATAACAAAGGCGGTGTTGTGAGGCTTGTAAGCAAGTCGCTCGGTTCCGTATCCTCGTCGCTTGCCGAGGTAAATGGAAATGGCCAAAGCAGCGGTACCGGAAGAGATGTGGACGGGAGTACCACCAGCGTAATCAAGACCGCCCATGATGTACGACCATCCGTTGGAGTTCCAAGTCCAGTTGGCGATGGGGCAGTAGACGAGAGTGAGCCAAACAAAGATGAATACCATGACGGGACCAATCTTGGAGCGTTCGGCGAAACCACCGATCGCGAGGACACCGGTAATGACCTGCATAGTCTGTCAGCCGCGCTCGGATGAGCTGTATTGTAGGACTCACGCAGAACATGCATTGGTAGACGCAGAACATCAATGCGGGAATTCTTGACGAACCAATGGAAGGATCGGCAAGAACGCCCTTGAGACAGAAGTATTTGAGGTCACCGATGAAAGCAGATCCAGTCTCCGAGAAAGCAAGCGAATAACCTATGTTTGATTTTAGTACAAGGCTGATGCTGCTTTTATGGATTGTGAACTCACCCCAGAAGAACCATTGGAAGGAGCCGACTGCCACACCGGCCATAGAAAGGAAGATCATAGACAGTGCATTTTTCCGTCTCAAAAGACCAGAGTAGAATAGACCGACACCTGGAACCATGATCCACACAAGTGCGGTGGCGGTGATGACTGTGATCATGTCAGTGGATGCAGGGCAAACTGGCGTGATGATACTCACCCCATGCCATGTCACCCAGGTTGTAGACATATGATGTGCCATCGTCGGCATAGTAGATCATATCCGACGCATCGGTATATGAGACGTTGACCATGATGAACGGTGTGTTCTGGGCCAGTCGGGTGGTGTAGAGCAAGGGAAAGGTAAGATCAATGAGCAAGAATCAGAGATCAGTGACTCGCAAAGAGCCCTTGGGATGGTGATGGTGATGGCGAATGAAGTTATTGAAGAGAGAGAAAGCGGAAAAGATCAGAATGGAGTTGATGCGGAGGCCGCTCTTAAAGGGATAAGGAAGTGGATCGGGGGAGGGGCGTCTTACGATGGTCAAAGACCGTTGATTGGTCCAGGACGACCCTCGAATTGAATAGGCGATATGGGTATTTTGCTTATCTCTCGCAAACGGCAAACAGAAAAAAACGGTTACACTAGCAGTACTATACGGTACGATTGCGTTTAATACGGTGACAGCATACGAAGTTTTCCCGCTCAATCAGGGATTCGTTTATGTAAACGGTGGGCCCTGTTGAGCCACTGCCGGGAGCAGCGGATCGCCGAGAGAGGCTTCTTTTCATCTTGGTCATTCCTACGCCTATGCTCTGGCCACCCGCCCATGTGTCGAAAGAAGACGAGGCGGCGTACGATTGGTATGATGCCGTGAGTGCAGACGCCAAGACCCTGGTTGCTTATCTCTCAGCTAAACGGTTCCCCAATGCGGTCATACCCTCTCAATTCCCATTGGCTCGGGTATACTCGGTCCGACCCCTTATCGCGTTGCAGCACTTTGCCTCCGACCGGTGCACTACGAGATTTAGCGAGTCCGTAGTACATGGCGGAGGAGGCCGCGGAAGGATCAGATAGAAGGGTGTTGAACAGTACGCCCCAGTTACCATGTATCATAAATCGTTTCAAGTGTTGGCTGGTCGATGAAACGGTGGAAAATAGTCGACGATGTGTATTTTGAGCAAGCCATCGCTTCTATGTGTACGCCATCGCATCAATAAGCCATGCCGATCTTGCGACGTATTCTTCAGGGCGAACCGACATCATGCATATCAAGCTTGGTGACGACTCACATGTACTGATAGCTCACATGGGGGCTTTATATAGCTCACGGTTTTGATGCTCAAGCGCGCATTGTGACTGTTCGTCTTCAGAACATTCTGCGCAGAACTTATCGACTCGACGAGACCATGGACTAGGCTGTCAAGCAAGTAATGCAGTGACAGGCATTCTTCGGCCATCTCATCACTAGTTTTGCGATGCATTACTGCTCTGACTGAAGATGACTGATGACTTAGGCTGATCCCTGTCGCACAGACCATCAGTGGCTGCTTGGAAACGCGGGTGCAGCTCCCTTGATGGGCACTTGGACGCCCTTTTCGCTTCCCAACAGTAGTGTGATGGCAGTCGATCCACAAATCTCAATTTTACCTCTTCCTCCATCACACTAACCCCGACCGCATAGTCTTCCTGACTCACAAAGAAAACTTCCTTCTTGCCTCTCCATCTCATCTTTCTTTCCCTTCTCATACTACCCACATCCTCGAGCCAGCACTATGCGGCCTTTCCGTCTTCCACCGGATTGCAACGGCGATGAGCCTTCAGCCATGCCGGCAAGGGTCGATGCTGCGCACCGTACAGCGAATTCTTCTCACGAGTCTGTAGGACGACTGGAGCAGCAAGATGAGATTCACGGATTGAGGATTGAGGGCCTTCTTTCAAATCTCGATGGCCGATTTGGGCAGTCGGCCACTAGCGTTGGCTCAAGGCATAAAGTGGACAAGATGTTGGGACTTGACGCAAACGCAAAGCTCGCTTCGCTGTATCTCGTTTCTGGTCTGGGCAAAGTGAGTCCCAGCTCAATAGCTATTGCTGATCACAGACAGAATACTGCTCGGTGGTCGCACTCTGACACCGACGCGACGCGTGGTATGCAGCCCACAGAAGACAGTCTAGGCTTATGGTGGCGTCCTGAAATGCTCGTTGGCGCCTTCAGCGGCGAACGGTCTGACGACCATGGCCATGGCAGAGAACACACGCGCACTCGCAAAGGCTCTAGAGCAAGCACTTTCAGTACCGGTCTCAGTAGGGACATACGGGGAAAGCGAGTACCTGATGCAGGACCTGATGGCGCGCAGAAAGTCGTCACGAAAGCAATCAAGTTTGCTCACCCTCGCGATGGTAATATTGGCACCTCTCGTACCATGTCAGAATGTCACTGACAGCATGCAGTCGAGGTGATCAACTCGACGTTGGCTCCTCCCACGACCTGTCATTCCTTCGCCTTCACCATTCCGCGCCACGACACCCTCGCCGCCGTAGCTCGCACCCGCCTAGACAGCGCTGTCTCCACAGGCGTTGGATACGGCAAGTTGTCCATGTTATCCACCGTTGACGAGTACTCAACCCTCGACGTCAGCAACGTTCTACGTACCGGCGGAACGGCTTCGTCGACGGAACTGACTTTCCATGGCGTCACCATGTGTGTCTGGACGCACGCTAATAAAGACCGCGCCATTCAGCTAAAGGCGATCAAAGCGCGTTCCGAGCGTAGCAGGCTGGGTCAGAACAGTCTCATCTCTCTCGGCGATGGCGCAGAACGTCCTCGACGCTCTGCGGCGCGAAGTGACAGAAAGACGTTCAAGCGCTCATCCCTCAATACTCTACGTGGTGGCAGGACTCATGGCGCCATCGATATCACCAGCGGGACAGAAACGGGGATGAGCGATTGGGACGCAGAAGGAACAGTGGGGCGTCGAGGTGTGCGACGCGCCTTTGCGGATCCTGATGCCACCGTCGACATGGTTACCGAAGACGCGGCTGCAGCGTACGACGAAGCCTGCGATATCTTCTGGTTGCCATACGCTATCACCATTGTTTCCCGGTTCCCAATCTACGACCTTCTTCAAGACTATCTCCGACTCAGCTGGGCTCGGTTTTCGAAGAATGCCCGCTTGCATATGGGCCAAGTTAGTCGTCTGCTCAACTTCGAGCCCCCACGCCCAGGTGAACTCTTCCGCATACCCGTCGGACTCGGTCACGAGGATCAAGTGGTGGTGGAAGCGCGGATGCCTGGGGGTCTGATGGATTTTGACAGAGGGTTGATCAAAGTTGACTTCCAGCTGTGGCCACTGTTCCAAGCTATAGACTTGGATCATATCCTGACTTGCGCTGAGGTGAGTAGAGCAATCTGGATGACGGCTAACGCGCAGGTCGCATTGTCCAACTCAGGTCGGATCATCTTCTGCTCCAGACATCCCGCAATGCTGGGCGTCGCCGTTAGCGCTCTGCAATACATTGTCGAGCTTCGAGGATGGGAGGGTATCGCTATGCCTATTCTGCATGCCGTGAGCAGCTTGACATCGGTGCGTAGAAAGCTGACAAACACTTTGTAGCGAGACGCTACTTTCATCATCGAGGATCCCGGTCCGTACATTCTGGTGGGTGCTATGCATTCTGAGTGTTTACATTTAACGTCGAGACAGGGGATGTCCGCCGAGTGCCGGCACCTCGTCACGCCACCTGCCGAGGTGGTGTTGATTGACATCGACAACAAGTGAGCATGACTTCTGGGCAATTCTGATCTCTTCAGTTCGCTCTCTTGCAAGACTCCGCCTGTCGGCGTGATCACACCACGACCAAGAAGGGAGAAAGCGAAGCATAAGATCCTTGCAGCGATGGGGACATACTACCGTGAGTTCAACCCAAAATACAATCGCTGAATAGGACACAGTGTCGGACCGAAAGATACCTATGGAAATGAAAGTCACTTACACAAAGGGCGAAGTCCGCCACTTCCACCATCTCGCATACAATGGCGAACGACCTCACTATCTGGGTGACAGAATCCGTTCACCAATCTGGTGGCGACATGAAGCTGTCCTTTCGGCGTTTGACAAGGTACTCGAGAACAAGGTTGGTGAAGGGGTGATGACTTCCGACTGACGCACCTTCTACCTAGCACAAGAGACCTTCACTCATTCAGCGTTTGACCAAGAGTGGCATGGCGAGAGCTCAAGCACAATTAACGGTGGGCGAACAGCTCGCCAAGGCCATGATGCGGCGTCGAGCTTGTTTGTCATACATTCATAGACCGCCGTCCCTGCTGATTGTCTCGTAGTGCACTACGTCGAAACCCGTGACAATCTCGAGCTCAAAGTGGCAACGATCAATCGGCGCTTGCTCAAGCTGGTTCAAGAGGGCGACCACGTGAGCTACTTTTCCCATGGTGGCATCTAATGACACGGCAAGCTCATGTGATGTTTTAGTGGAAGCAGCAACTCGAGACATTCGAGAAATACGCGGAGAAACTGACAGCCACAGCGAACGAGCTCAAAATGAGAATTGAGAAAGAGCGTAGGGAGGCAAAGAGGTTGTCCAACAGTGAGTCCGCCCCGGCCTAGTCGATGCTGATCGGGATGCGCAGTTGCGGACCAGCAGACAAGGCAGAACCTGGAGCTGGAGGACAAGCTGGAGAACACAGAGTCTGCGCGGGCCGAAGCGATGCGGCAATTGTCGGATATGCACCACTCGTGAGCTAGCTCCCTGACTCGCCGATCCGGAACGCGCCCCACTCAACATATCCATCACCATACTATGCCCGTTACTCTTGTCCTTCGAGAGCGCGATTACCCGGCTAAAATTATGAATCTACAGGATCCAAGAACTCGAGCGGGAACGCGAGGATATCATGAATGCGATCGAGTCGCAGATCAACGGCGCGCTCACGGGTCTGCCCAGCGCATCATCGGCTTCCGACTCGTCATCCCGCCCTGCCACTCCAGGAGATGCGATATCGAGTGTCCTCGGCTCGCCCAAGTCTAAATCGAGCAGAGTGAGGCCAATAACAAGCGAATCACAGCGATCAACGATGTCTCGAAATCCTAGCGATTCTCACCCTATCAGTGTACTGGGACAAGTCAACAGGCGGGAGATACCTGACAAGGCAGGCGATACGAGCACGTTGCCAAGCATAGCAGGTCGCGAGAGGATGACCTCCACCGAGATCCCGAACAATATGGCTATACGAGTCGCCAACATTCAGGCTAAGGTGGGTTCGAGTATCCTTCTACTAGCAAGTGCACGTTCTGATCCTGGCGTAGCTGGAACTCGCGCTCAACGTAGTATCGTCGCAACGATCAGCAAGCGCAGTATCAGACAGCTTCATCCTAGAAGATAGCTTGAGCGATCGCGAAGACCCGACCACAGACAATCTTACGGACGTCGGTCCCGAAGACAGTCGTTGCATCTCAGGCCTAGACGCGGCAGCACTCATGCGCGATGAAGCGAAGATCAAGGCGGACGGAGAGATGGACGTGGTAGCCGACGAGGAATCCGACCTTGAGGGATCTAATTTCTCGCGCACGCCCACCGCCAGCCGTCAGCCTTTCATGCACCATGCACGACCGTCCGCTCCTTCGCCGGTTCCTCCTCTTCCTGTCGCCGACCAAAGTCATAGCGGAGATAGCTCTTATCGTACATCCGGTAAAACGTCCAAATTGCACAAGACGATCAGTCACGCGCGGAACTCAAAAGAGATCATTCTCTCTCCTGCCCTGTCCAGCAGCAATAGTGGTACCAGCTCGAGAAAGTCCAGTATCGATTCTGTCACAACGGCCGCGGAAGAAGGCTGGTCGAAAAAGAGTGTCAAGGAGGAGACGAAGAGAGCTGCAGATAAAATATCGACGATTTCGTCTACTACTGTCACGTTTGATCCATAAACAGGATAAATCGATATGTGTGGTATATTCGTCATCAAAATGTCATATGTGTAAAGAGCATGTAAGAGCCATTTCGGCCGATTTCGAGATGCAGCCGCTCCCGTCCTCACGAATCGTCGTGCAGGATGTCAGCATACAGTAGGCTCAGAGAGATCTAACGCAATGCTTCCGATGCGAACTTCTTGAACCGATCTCGCATAGACAAGCTAGCTCCTTGGCACTCGTGACAAGCCGGTGCTAAAAAGTAACCGGTCGGATTTCGGCCCTGAATAACCGGGACGGACCTCGAGTAATGTTGGTGGACTCCGTTAGCACGACGCTGTTCTGGTTTCGATAGCTTCTTGGCGTACGACAGGTATCCTCGCCGTCTTTCTTTTAGCCTGTGGCCGAATGCTTATAAGCGAGGTGGTCAGCTGCTCGATGTCACTTTTTTTGGCCTGCTCACACCCTCGTTTGGAGGCACACGCCGTAGTGACTGACGTCTTCGGGTCGTTTCCTGCCAAGCAGCTCCGCGCTGGCGGAACGTGAAGGGTATCTACGATGCTTGAAACATCATATAAGAAGCGGGTGTACACGAGACTGCACCAATGCCTTATGCTGATCACCAATATCCACTGATCCAAAAACGTCAAAACAGCATGATAGTCGCTGTATCGACCATACTGCTGGCTCTAGCAGTCCAGCGCCCGACAACAGCGTTGGCAGCGACGACTCCAAGCAAAGCGCAAAAGATCGACCCGAAGAGCTTCGCTGTACTGGACAAGGTCCTTCCCGGGACCCAGCTGAACGCTTCTTCTTTCTGGTACCCGCCCGGAAGCGATGTCGCGTCTCTCACAGCTCGGCCGTTCCATGTATACGACGATGACTTCTACGCGATCATAGGCAGTGATCCGACGTTGACGTTGATTGCGGAGACAGAATCAGATCCCTTGTTCCACGAAGCAGTAGTCTGGTAGGTCCTTTCAACTTCATGTATCCTACCACTAGCAGGCTGAGTATATTGGTTCGCAGGTATCCATCGACGGACGAGGTATACTTTGCTCAGAATGCAGGGCCAAAAACGGCAGGAACGGGCCTAAACAAGTCGGCAATTGTGCAAAAGATCGCTCTTTCCCAAGCAGCTGCATTGGCAAATGGTACCAACACAACAACTCAAGTGGACGTAGTTACCGTCAACCAAAGCGCCATCATCAATCCGAATGGTGTGTCCTTTGTTTGCTGTCTGACGTGCGTGGATTTCGACTGATACAGCGATACGATCAGGTGGGACAAACTATAAAGACGGTATCGTGTTCGCTGGCGAGGGACAAGGGGCCGACGTGCCTCCCGGTCTGTACTATCTTGACCCGAAGACCAACAATGTGACTGGTGAGTCGCGTCGAGCTGGACTCTCTGCTCCATTAGCGTGGTGAACTAACACTACTTCAGTCTTGTTGAACAACTACTTTGGTCGGCAATTCAACTCCCTCAATGACATTGCTGTCAACCCCCGTAACAAGGAGCTGTACTTCACCGACACCTTGTACGGCTACTTGCAAGATTTCCGACCCAAGCCTATCAACCCGAACCAGGTATATCGATTTGATCCCGATACCGGCATGGTCAGCATCGCAGCAGACGGATTCGATTTGGTCAATGGTGAGTCGAGTCGACTTCTGGTCCTCGATGCGTGCATGCAGACGCTGACGTCTGCGTTGGTTGACAATAGGCATCACGTTCTCGCCTAATGGGTCTCACCTGTATGTCTCTGATACGGGTATCAACGCTGTGAGTTATTGTTGACTACGGAAGGGCGCACGTTCTGACTCGTATGTTTAGGGTCTGTGGGGTTACAACTACTCTTCACCCTCGACTATGTGGGTTGCTTGTTGCCTCCGCCCTTCGTTAGGAAGCTGACCTAACATCTCACAATTGCGTAGCTATCGATACGACGTCCAGTCAGACGGCACTCTCGACAACCGAAAGACTTTTGCATTCGTCTCTTCGGGTGTGGCGGACGGTACGTTGCGCTTCCCCCGCTGTGAACCTTGACGGACAGTGACTGACTAACGTGATCGAGCAGGTTTACACACCGACACCCAAGGAAACGTGTATGGGGGTTGCGGCGACGGTGTGCATGTCTGGAACCCGTCTGGCAAGCTCCTGGGCAAGATCTATCTCGGCACAGGCAGCGCCAACTTCCAGTTCGCCGGTAGTTACAGGATGGTCATTTGCGCAGAGACGCAATTGTGGTACGCCACTCTCAACGCTACCGGAGCGGCTATCACGGACTACGATTATTCCCAGATCTTGCCGTGATATATAGAGTCAGGCGATTGGACCGGCGAAAATAAGAACAACAAGGAGATAGGCGGTGGTGATCATACACAAAAAGTACAATAGCATGATGCTACGCCCGACTGAGGCGACTGTACGCGTTGAACGCGTTGAATAGCTTATAGCCTTATCTCTGTCAAGCAGTCGCCGAGGAAAGATTACATAATATTGCTGGTAGATTGCTGTATCGGGCAAGTTACCCATTCCGGCTAAAGTGGGTTTCGCATACAACCGGAAACGCTATAATGGCCGTCAAGCCAATCGAGTCTTATCGACGCAATCACTCAGTCACTCACCATACTGTAGCATCCAGCATAGCATCACTTCAACGCGTAACCCTCTTATATACAGCACTCGTATCGCTTTATCAACCCACCTCTCCTTTCATTCTGACATCTCATACATATACACCCGTATCATCACCGTTCTGTAGCACTCATTTCCGTTGTAGCATCTCATCACCGTTGTAATCCCCATCATGCGCAGTACAGCGCTCATCGCTCTCCTCCCCTTTCTCGCCACCGTAGTCACCGCCCGTCCCCATCAGGCAGGGCACGATCACTCCCTTCACACTCATGGCCGTACGCGCAAATCACTCTCTTTCGGTCCTGCGCACTCCCACGCATCTTTCGGTGCTGTAGAGGAGCACGAGCAACCGTTTGTCACTAGGGCACTGGTAGATGATGCTGTTGATGTGAATTCGGTGGCAAAGGCCTTTATCGCTGATAAGGTCGGTGGCGGCGAAGGAGAGGCGTTCTACATTCGCGACGACGTGAGTGCCACTTGTGCCACAATCCCGTTTTGCGAGAGCAGCGTGTTGTCTGCAATGCAACTGCTCACCGCGGATCATTGGGCGATGATACATGAAATATCAACTCGTCTCGCTGTCGCTGCCACGATCACTGACACATGCATACTCTCTTACAGACATATACCGACGCAAGCACCGGCGTGACTCACATCTACGCTCGCCAAATCATCAACGGACTCGAAGTATCCGACGGTGACATCAACGTCAACATTGACCGTGATGGTCGCGTGATCTCATGGGGTAACTCATTCCACCCTGGTGATGCACCGGACTTCGCCGATCTCAACTCTGGACCTTCGGGCGAGACTGAGCGAATTTGCTCAACGCTCGAGTCGCACCTTGAGAAGCACAAGGCTCATCTTGCTGAGCTCAAGGGCGATCAAGGCGCTTGGGGATTGGTCAAATCTGCTGCTCAGGTCATCCTTGGCGGGTCACACGCACCCAAGGAGGTTGACGAGCATGCAGTGAAGAAGGTTCACAAATCCATGCGACACATCAAGCACCATATTCATTCTGTTTGCAAGCAGGACATCAAGGTCGCATCGGAAGGTATCATGTCTCCCGTTGAGGCGCTTGTCACGCTCCTCCCCCGTCTTTCGAGCGTTGCTGAGGGACTCCGTCCCACCGTGTCCGAGACCGACTTCTCATCCATCCCTCACCACTCACTCGCGCCTAAAGCCGCGCCTGCCGAGCCTGCAACCGAGGTCATTTCAGGTCCAGGTCTCGACAAGTCCGGCGTAGTCAACGACATCCCTGCTCGTCTCATGTACACTCAAATCTCCGAGGGTGCTCCGCGCCTCGTCTGGAAGTTCGAGGTCGAGATGAAGGACAACTGGTACGAGGCTTATGTCGACGTCAAGACCGGAGAATTGCTCCGCATTGTCGACTGGGCGAGCGACTACGACTTCGACGCCCACGATCACCACCAGGTCGACGCGAAGAAGGGCGGCAAGCAGAAGCCCCTCCCTTCGCCAAAGAAGCCTGAGCCTTTCAAGTACCAAGTCTTCCCATGGGGTGTCAACGACCCGACCACTGGCAATCTCACCATCGAGACTGACCCATGGGACACTGCCGCTTCGCCTCTCGGATGGCACAAGTTCCCTACATCCTCCAACCCATGGGGCCAGAAGATCCCTGGTGAAAAGACTGAAGGCAACTACACCACGTTTGCTACTACTGCAGGCAACAACGTCATCGCCCACGAAGACTGGGAGGGGAGGAACAACTTCTTGCTCAACTGGCGACCGGTCAACGAGTCTCACTCGTTCATCTACGAGTATGGAGAGACGGACGGTCTAGCCCCCAAGGAGTACATCGATCAAGTGGTCACGCAGCTCTTCTACACTTCGAACATGTACCACGACCTCTTGTACCGACTCGGCTTCGACGAGATCTCAGGTAACTTCCAAGCATACAACTTTGGTCTCGGAGGCAAAGGCGCCGACCCAGTCATCACCAACGCCCAGGATGGTTCCGGCTACAACAACGCCAACTTCATGACTCCCCCAGATGGACAGGCGGCAAGGATGAGGATGTACATCTGGGACACTGCCACCCCTTACCGCGACGGTGATGACGAAGCTGGTATCGTCATCCACGAGTACAGGTTAGTTCACAGCGTCTCATTACTTACCAGACATCATGCTTGCCATGTGGTCACTTTCGGTGTTCTGGATCAGTGCTGACTTTCACTCAGTCACGGCCTTTCCACCCGTCTCACTGGCGGTCCTGCCAACTCTGGCTGTCTTGGTTATGGCGAGGCCGGCGGCATGGGAGAGGGTATTGGAGACTTCTACGCGACCATCATCCGCCAGATCGTGGAACACCACAAGTTCGAGTGAGTATATCATATATCCTTACTGTCGTCTCACCATCGCAATGAGACAACACTGACACTGCTCTGCGCGATCAGGAACCTCACCGACAGCTATAGCATGGGATCGTTCGCGGCCAACCGAGACGGCGGTATCCGCAACTACAAGTACTCCACGAATACTACCGTGAACCCATCGACGTACAAGACGCTCGACCACTACTTTGGTGTTCACGCCATCGGTGAAGTCTGGGCTGAACTGCTGTTCGTCCTCTCCCAACGCCTGGTGGAGAAGTACGGCTTCTCCAAGACCCTCTTCCCACCTACGAACACCACCCAGTCCAACGACTACTACACCAAGACCTTCGATGAATCGGTCGACTCCTTCGGCCGACCCGTCCCTCTCATCCCTAAACACGGTAACACCCTCTTGGCTCAGCTCTTCGTCGACGCGATGAAGCTCCAGCCGTGTCGCCCAAGTTTCTTCGATGCGCGTGACGCCATCATCCAAGCCGACCAAATCCGTACCGGGGGAGAGAACGCCTGTCTCATCTGGAAGGCTTTCGCCGAGCGCGGCATGGGCCAGGACGCTAGGGTCATCGGACAGACGCCATGGGGAGGTGGCCGAAGGGAGGACGGCTTCGCCGTTCCCAAGAAGATCTGCAAGGCCGACGCCTAGACGACTTGGAACGATTCGGAAACGTTGGGCGGAAGTAGAAGGAAGTTTTGAAGAAGTGCCACTTTTCCCACTTTTTTTGATATTGTATTAGAATTTTAGCATATGTGTGCCTGGCGGAGTAACGGATAAGGATCTTGAATGTACTATATGCAACGAGTCCGAGTCTTGAGTTTGTAGAGATGTAGGAAATGGTCAAGGACGTATATCTATCTCTATCATGGTATCATGGAGGAGCCATAGATAGGCTCCAATTTCCACCACGGGCAAGACTACTGTCAACTCGAGTACATGGCACTGTCTGGATGGCATTCTATAAAATCGGCATTCAATGAGCGTTTGCAACATGTAATCAATGTGCTGCCACTGCTTTCAGACAACCCTCGTTGCATATTTGTCTCATCAGGGCCGCCAATCGCTATGTGTACCAACAGTGTTATACTCCCAGACTAACGTAGTCGCTGACCTCGCCATCTAATGTACCAGCGAATCTGCTCAGCTCGTACGTTCCAGTCTACAGCCGCCCATGCCCAGCTTCGCTGTCCACCAGCGTCGCATCGCTTTCTCTCAACTTCCTAATCGTAACAATGGTCGCGTCTTTGGAAACGGTATTATTGGCCAGCTCTGCAGGGTGCAGTAAGAATGAGCTTTGCTTCGTCTCGGTGACCCCCTGAAACCAGCACTCGCCGATTTCATCTTTCTTGATAACCTGCTGAGCGGATAGAACGGCTTTCTTGTTGGCCTCGCAATCCTCCGCAAGACATTGGACGAAGGCGCCAAGTTTCGCGCGACAATCTGCGTCCGCGGCTGCCACCTCTTGATAGAGTTTGGAGCGGATCTCATCCTGCTCGTTGATGGCGACGTAGGTGGAAAGCAGGTCGTTCCTGTGATTGAGTATAGGTTCATGATCAGATGAGTGAGTACATGACACATAGAGAAGGCGATCAGTCAGGTTAGGGGTGTATCACGGGAGATGCCTGGCATAAAACGAATGCACTCACAACTCCTGCTTGTACTCGACATCCATCTTCCGGCGATACTGATCAAGCTGCATGAAGCACACTGACCGTTAGCAAGGGATGATTGCCGTGTCAGATATAGGCATAGTAAATGGACGTTATTCACCGTAGCTCGCATAGCAGCTTTCACATTAGTGTGTATCTCATCCGCACGCTTCTTATGTTTCTCCTCAATCTCCTCTATCAGACAAAGACATACAAGGATGTCAGTTTGGATCACAGGATCACGTCGGAACTAAAGGAAGGGCTATTGCGCGCTGAGACTGTTGTGGCAGCACACGCACTCTTCGCTTCCTCTAGGATAGTCCTAGAGTCGTCCACGTCGCTATCCACGTCGCTATCCACGTCGCTATCCACGTCGCTATCCACGTCGCTATCCACGTCGAGCGCAACGAGAACATCGAGGAACTCGGCAATCAGCTCCGTCCATGCTGTACCCCGCGTCGTTCTGTCGAAGCAGGGGGAAGGACGGCCGTCGCCACTCACTCGTGGCTCGATCTCTTGGAGCACAGCGGACTGCTCGATTCGAGAAAGCTCTTCAGCTTTGCTTGACGGGGCATGGTGGATAACGACTCGAACAGTCGGTAATGCCTGGTCAGTCAGATGAATGATGGAGAGGAAGAGGAAGAAGAAAGGACGCTGCTGTCTGAACTATCATGATGCGTCGATAAATAGTTGGTGGAGCGCTTGTGACATGGTAGACCCCCGCACAGACCACCCTCACGCTCGGACCCATTTACTCCGTCAGTAGATAGACCAAAGCTGTACTCTAGGTGGCACAGAGGGGATATGACAACTGCATTTGCTTTCGCTATCATGACCTAATAAACAATACATGCCACAGGGCAGCAGTTCAATAGCAAAACACTCCAAGATAACAACGAAAAGTCTAAATGATTCACTTCTGACACCAGTACAGCGCTCTGCCCACCGGCAACAAAGTAGACGCCTGCCTTATCCACCAAGCCGCAATTGCTCACAGCCTACTCGTCACGCTGCCGCTTGACTCCACCACTAAAGGCAGTCAATGCTGCTTGCAGTGAGTCCGCACCCAGCTGTCTGCCATTCGTTCCTGCTGCCGCTGCGTTCCCGCTATTGAGCACGATTGCCTTTAACAGTCTGTTCTCATTCTCTAATGAGCTGTTCTCCGCGGCGAGGGCAGCCACCTGAGCTTCGAGCTCGTCTACATTCGCGAATGATTACGTCAGTGACGGTCGGATGACGTGATCGATCAGGTGATGCAGACTCACTGGCTCGTCGTTCCAACGCCTGCTCACGCTCCTTTTTCTTCGCTCGGAAACGTGCCGACGCCTCGGTATTCCTTCGTCGTTTGCTAAAGGAGCCAGGTCAGCACAATTAGCAAAAGGACAATTTCGTCACTCACTCCTCCTCGATCTCAGGCTGACCCGCGCCCGACTGCTTCAGTCTCTTTGCCCCACTGATCCGGTCGTCGGCAGAGTCGTCGTCATACACGGAGGCGGAGCTGGGGAGGACGTCGGAGGTTGAAACGCCAGTGTAACGAGGTGATGTTGGAGCAGTCTGGCTGTAAGGTGTAGGGAGGGGGACAAGATAGTTGGCGGGAATGGCGTCGGTGATAGCGTTGGTGCTGTTGACATTGTTGGAGCTGGAAGTGCCAATGAAAGCGGCGAGGAATGACTCTAGTGTCGGGGCACCATTTGGTTTGTCCTCAGCAACAGGAGTAGGTGCGGGAGGGGCGATCTGAGGAGCGGCAAAAGTGTTGTCCTGGCTCTTTTCGATTTGGTCCTGTGGTAATGGTGCGGTGCCAAAGTTACGGAATAATTCGTCGGCGTGAAGGAAATCCCAGAATGCTTCTTCCTGCTCCTGGTTCATCGCGCTGGATGGCGGTGTGTCACCGGGGATGGTGTTGAGAGTTTGCAAGTGCTCTGGCAAGTCGTTG
Organism: Cryptococcus sp. GC_Crypt_3; assembly: GCA_026538395.1. Taxonomy (NCBI): domain Eukaryota; kingdom Fungi; phylum Basidiomycota; class Tremellomycetes; order Tremellales; family Cryptococcaceae; genus Cryptococcus; species Cryptococcus sp. GC_Crypt_3. The sequence continues at coordinate 16,537 of JALPCB010000162.1, forward strand.
AACAGCATAGCGAGGAAGTGCTAATGACGAGGCAAAAGACCTGTTCGCCCTGCTTATGGGGATAGAGTGCAGAAGGAGCGGGAACCAGTCGTCGCAAAGGATCGACAGATGCAGAAAGGATGCACGGTTGCAGAGTATATCAAAGATTTTGATGATGCTGCCTGCTAGATACGACGACTCTAGTGGGATGTACCAAGACGCGATGATGCAGTGAGGCGAGGTGATTGTGTCGCGTATGAGAAACGTGTGTGACTCGAAATCGCCTTTTTGTCCGGGGAAGTGTGGTATTGGCGAGAGATGAGCCTGGCGTTAATTGACTGTTGTCGGGCAGGGTCGATGGTGTCGATGATGTCGATGGTGACGATGTGTGATAGCAATCAAAAGGTCTATGCTATATTTTTGTGTTTTGATATTTAGAGTAATGTTGATATCAAGGCAAGCTAAAGGTGGTGTAGTGACGATGATGAGGAGACAAGGGAGGAATTTGGAATGCCAAAGTGAAGAAGCGTGGGGGAATTTGGAATAACTGGCGTCCCTCCTGTGCCCCCTGCATACGTATATGCATAGCTGACGGCCTGAGAAGCAAGAAAGTGCTTATTCAGCTATTTACTCGATATAGCAATTCTCACCGGAACAGCCGGCGCCTCCTTGACGGCCGAGGTCATGCCACGCTATTGTCTGCCAATCCCTATAACTCCGCAAAAGCGTCTTCGTCGGATTTAATATTAGCACCGATAGCTCAACAAACCGCACTCATAATCCCCCCCATCCAGTGCCACACTCGCGCTTTCTCACCATGTCCCCTGAGTTGTAGGTTGTAGGTTCGCTGCTCACTGGCAGTCTGTGACACTGTCGTTGCAGCTTGCTTGCTTGCAGTCCAGCGTCGCATCGTCGAATCCGTCACATCAACAAATAGCTTGTAGACCTCTCTCTCCTTCGACCTTCAAAAAATAACCCACTCTTTACCCACCTTCTCTCCCGACTCTTTCGCGTAGGACCTGGACGACATGACTGTGAGTGTTTGCGTCTCTGACGGTGCTTCCGAAGGTGTCAAGGAAATGGCTTGAGGCAGAGGAAATGAGCTATGGCAGAGATCATGAGGACGTGTAGAGGACGGCGCGAGAAGGATAAGACCCAGTACTGGCAACCAACAGTGGAAGCCCACTAGAAGAAGAACGCTCGACGGGGCAGAGCTCAACGACACTATCGACAACTTAAACGCTACGACGGGATAGATGTACAGAAGGACAGCAGGAGGCTTGGCACGCTGCGACCTCTCAGCTCAGCTCGGGACGGCGCATGTCGTCCTACAGCAAGTGCACGTCTCCTCGCTATCAGCGATGTTGAAGTGTTTCTTTCCAGACTGCTTGATCCCGTGTTGTGCATACACCTTGGAACTGGGACTGACTCCACGTTCTACCATAGCAATCCACTTTCAAGCGCTTCGTCGAGGTAGGCCGAGTTGTCCTCGTCAACGACGGACCCTCCGCCGGCAAGCTCGCCGTCATCGTCGAGATCATTGACCACAACCGGGTACGTGTGCCCAACTGCCGTTGATGTGTGATATATTACTTATACCATCGCTATAACAGGCACTCATCGACGGCCCCACCACATCGGTCCCCCGCCAACAATTCCCTTACCGAAACCTCATCCTCACTCCTTACACCATCGCCTCTCTTCCCCGCGCTATCGGCTCCGGTCCTCTTAAGAAGGCCATCGAGAAGGCCGGTGTCTTGGAGAAGTGGGAGCAGAGCGGCTGGGCCAAGAAGCTGGCTGCCAGGCAGGTCAGGAAGGTGGGTTTTGGTCTTTCTTTCTGCTTGATCAAGCTACGATCGACCGCATCACGGTCACTGCTTATGAGGACAATGTACTGATCAAATATGTTTACTCAGACCGCTACCGACTTCGACCGCTTCCAGATCCAGCTCGCCAAGAAGAGCCGACGGGATCTCGTTCGCAAGGCTTACGTCAAGGAGAAGAAGGCTTCTGCTTAAGCGTGCGGTACCAGAGGGAGATTGTACGGGGACGTCGTGATCTGCGGATCAAGGGATGCGCGATGAGGGACGGGGGACGAGCACTTGTAGACTCTTTACGTCTAGACTGCATATGGTCGTAGAGTCATGCCATGACTTTCTGATATCACCGATTGCGTTTGGTGTTTGGTGTTCGGTGTTCGGCGGCGCAGGTGTGAGGCTCTTGAGCGACGTCAGCGAGACTACTCCTGTGGGAGCGGTCGCACTCGTGGCTAAGGAAACGCGGCAGTGGATCAACGGGGTCACTTTGTCTGACAGATCAGCAGACGCGTCTTTGGCCCCATGAGCGACACAGCAGAACACATGTGGTCATCGACGTCTGCCTTCGCGCTAATTCCAACGCAAAGAAAGAGAAAGGTGAATCGGGTGTAGCGCATCATGATCCGCCCACAAAGGCTGATCGTCAACGGATGTAGCGTCAAACACATCGTGTCTTTCGGTATTAGTGTCATACACAGGCTGAAGGAGGGATAAAGTGTACTCTCGTGCTTCTCTCGAGCCATTGACACTAGACCAAAGTCAATCATGAACTGAGTGCACTCATCTCATTACTCGTGGCTTCGCAAGCGCTTCCGATTTCCCCACGAAATGACATGACGCAAACGATCAATCGCAATTACGACTCGGTTGCGACTGATTCGATGTGTGAGGAGGGAGGATGCGGTGATGCGAGTGAGGCATGGTTTGCCTTCCATATTCGAGCTACAGTATGCTGGGCTGTATGTGGCGTTGGCGTTGTGGCTGCGAAGCCTTTAGAACCGATTGATCCGCGTGATGTACGACGTGCACATCGCACGTCGTACTAGTATTATATGTTGATCAATATGCGACTGTGATACTTATATTGATGCTGATGCTGATGCTGATGGAAAGTCACCGATTGCATCTGTACCCCCCTTTGCATCACTCAAACGAGATACGAAGAAGGATCCTTGCACATCAGTGGCGTTTGGTGATCCCGCTTCTGATGGCTTCTGCAGCGTGTCCTTGCCTTTACAACGAGGCGCCATTTTTGACGCTAGTGCTAGTGTGAGAGCAACCATTCTACGTCTCCTGCCACTGACACGTCTGCCGGGCTGGTAACGGTAACGGCCGCAGTGGTCGGCACACAAGCAGCACATGGTGCGAATCAGCTATCAGCTGCTAGCTATAGCCTGCACGCTTATCTCCGCTATATACTGCGAAGAAACGCTGTACTGGGCTTACCTAATGAGTGCCATCCGCTCGCGAACAACTCGAACATGGCATCAAAGCTTCTACTTCAAGCTCTGGATCCTAGCCTGCGTTCTCGTACGTTCTTCGAGTCCACCATCAGTCCCCTTTTCCAGAACAGACGCTGAGTCAGATGCCGATCAGTTGGCAGGCGTCATGTCTGGTGTAGTCAGCATCGAGACTACGCTTCTCACTACGATGGAGTCCAACGTCTTTCTCGCTGGGTAAGTCTTCTTGTGCATGTAGTCCATAACCTATCGGTGGACCATGGCTAAGAATACAGTCCTTTAGTTCCCTATTCGCCACTGTCCTGTTCGGAGGCAGTATGTGGCTGTTGTTGGCATTTCCGAGCTTCATTAAAGAATCTGTGAGTGTATCGCAGTCGCTCTACCGTACACCCGTGCTATGCGGATAGTAGTTGATGGAGGGGATTCATCAGCGCCGACAAGGAGCGAATCCCGACGTCATTGCCCGTCTACAGTACTTCCAAGTACGTCTCTTTTGACTCCTACACCTGCGTATTGTAGTGAAGCGCAGTCAGCTGACATAGCGGTTTGGGCGTTCGTCGGCCTTGTAGGAGCTGAACAGTATTCGGACGCTTTTCCGATCCTTCTACGTAGTGTGTATCCTCACGCTTGCGCTTGACGGGAGAACAAAGCACAAGATTGTGGGCAGCACGCCGTGAGTCGATATTCTTACCGTCTACAACGATGGATGTTATTGGGTGCAAGCCGTTGAACCGAATGCAGATTCTGGCTCGACTTGTTCTATATCGGCGGTTTATCCAGCGTCTTCGCCTCCAACGGACTATCGCTCATGGTACGCGTCCCTCGTCCCAAGTCTCAGCGGGCGACTACTGTAGCTGGCTTCACATGATGCTGATGATGACTATTGCAGATCCTCCTACCGCGCAATATGGCGTCGGAGGCAGGCCTCTCAGATCGCCGGAATGTATTCATTCGAAGACCCCGTCCCGCAATGCATACGGTGCCGCATCTCGGACGTCAAGATGGTATGGAGATGGATACAGACGCCGAAGGGCGCGAGCGACTTGGTTCAGCGTCGGATCTCGACTCGGGATCAGCATCGACGATGGGCAAAATTCACAGCTACCCATTCGAGTCTAATGGTGTCGTTGGCGGACTGGGGGTGCATTCGCCCACAACGACTACGCCTTCGGGCGGACGACTGAGCCATGGTCCATGGGAGGAATTGGGCGAAGCGGTCAATATCGATCAGCCGTACGTCGACCAGTGGCATCAGCATGACGATGCTTTAGAGCGACACGATACCGTCCCCAGCGTCTATAGTCATACCAAGGACTTCATTCACGTGCCCTTCGCGCCTACTGGCGGGGAGAGAGTGGTGGGGGATGGAGAAAATATCGAAGACGCTCCCGCGAGATTGGTAAGGCTTCCTTCCTTCACACTCCACTCCGACAATCACACCTCCTCGCGGCTTACAATGTCCTCCACTGACTGACCTGATACTATGATGATCTCAGCTCAACGTCTTCCGCTCGCCAGCCGATGTCATCCCTCTCCTAGCACCTACCGACCTCAACATCGTCGTCATGACGAACATCATCGTGGATAAAGAGTAAAGTCCCTCACACGCAGGAAAGGAAAGCAAAGGAAGCGTTCCATAAGCAACTTCTTGGAACGTGCTTTGACAAGCAAAGAGAATCAGTTTTAAACCGAGATATCAGTATGTAGCATGTGCTTTCGTGTGAGGTAATGATGTTTCATCCATGAATGTCCCTATTGAACAAATGACTCGTGAAAGTTACATGATTGTACTTCGTACGACTACTCTCGACGAAATTCTCGCCCAATCTGCGCTCTATCGAGGGTTCTATTTCCAGCCAGAGACAACGATCAGTAACAATGATCTAATGCGGTGAATACTTATCAAGGTCGGCACTCACCAACATGGCCAGTAACGAATTCACGTCCTGCGCTTGTCCCTGCGGCGGTTGACTGTTATTGTTGGGCGTATAGCCTCCCGGCGCATAGGATGGTCCGGGGGGAGGAGCGCCGTTGTATCCGCCCATATTCGTTGGCGGCGGTGGTGCATACCCATTCTGCGCAGGTCGAGGAGCGTGAGATGGCGTGTAGCTTCCGTATCCTCCTGACGCGGGTGGTGGTGCTGAAGCGTATCCACCGTGTGCGGGCGGCAAGACTGGAGGGGCTTGGCCGTATGATCCGCGTGGAGGCCCTTGCGCCGGCGTTGCTGACGGCGGGTACGAGGGATAGTTGTTCGGCGGCATGGTTGGCGGAGGAGGCATCGAGGGGGTCGAAGGTGTGTACGCGCTCTGACTCTGTGTTGGGGGTGGGTAAGGTGTATATTGTGGCGTTGTCAGAGGAGGTTGCGATTGATGTCGATATGAATTTCCCTGGTTGTAAGGAGCGGGAACGGGAGCGGGAGGATACTGAGGCTGCCTTGAAACAGGGGCACTGTAGCTGTTGGATCCTGCGGGAGGGGCCATGGAGGGCGGCGGAGGTCCTTGGGCCGGGACTGGCGGTGCGCCAATTGGCGGAAGACCGCTGGTTCCCAGATTGGCGAGGAGCTGTTGAGACGAAATGAGCTGATATTCATTTAGTGTATCACCGCTACTCACCTGCTGCACCTTGCGAGCTTGTTCGAGTCGGTCGTCTTGAGGCTATGATTATGATTAGGCTCGTCAGCACCGCTCGCATGATTGATGAAGCAACAAGAAAAAATACGCACAGGTGCGGCCGGAGGCGCATCGCCGTACCTGCCTTGCACTGGCGGTGGTGGCAATCCTGGACCAGGCGGATATGATCCTGCCCACGTCATCAGCCTCGAGCCTCAATTGCATAAATCTAGTGTGCTGGGCAAAGCTCACCTCGACGATCAGCTATCCGCTCAGGTGACCTCGCGCGTCCACCGAAACCGCCCGACGCTCGGTTGCCTCGTACTTCACCATAACCTGGTCCATCGCCATTCCGCCTAGGTGGTCCGCGCTGACCTCTGCCTGCACTGGAACTCTGGGCGCGCGCATCTTTCGCTGGAACATTGGCTCTAAATAACAAAAGCGTTCAGATCCTATAGCGAGAAGGCACACGAGAGCGGGAAACCAGTCACTTACGGTGGAGGGGGAATGAAATCGTCCACTTCGTCCCATACGAATTGGAGGTCCAGCGTTCCACCCATGAATGGCTGTCCTTGCATACGGTCGTAACAGAGCGCAGCGGCGCGACTGTCAAAGTATTCGACGACCTTTTCGCTGATCGTAGAGCGTATTAGTCAGCTTGCGGATCAGTTGATACAAAGACTATACTAACGCGGGCTCTCGACCAGGCTTGACGGCTTTGATAGTACCATACTGCTCTGCCATCTGACCCACTTCACTCTCATTGACTACCCGTGGTGGACGGACGAAGAGCATGACAGATCCTTGGTTCTTGTCACGATCGCAAGCTCCGTTTAGTTCGTCCGCCTTGGGCAAGCTGTAATGCACGTCGATCTGACGAGATACAGGGTCAGAATATCGGTATGAACAATGCAAGGAGTATACTCACTGGTCTTCCCTCAACTAATGTATTGTGCATCCCGTCCCTGGCAGCTTGCGGTGCACGCAAGTCGTACTATAGAGGCGCAGGATCAGCTAGCTGCTGAGACGACACGGTGACGTACACCGGAGCAAAGACATTGAGACGCACATAGGTGATGAAGATGATCCCTCGATCTCGAATCTTCTCAAAGAAGGTCTTAATCTCGCCAAATTGCGCGAAAGCCTCTTGCAGCTTGCCAGGATTGCCCTCATACTGGAAACACACACGAGCATTAGTGACCCCAAGTTGACTGATCCGGTCTGGTGCGACGGGATACCGGTGATAGGCGAGACATTCGTGGAACGGCGATGTTGACCTACTGCTACGTTTCGCACAAACAGGGTGCGGCATCGGCGTTCCTGTTGTATTCTTTCCTCGACTGTGCGACCATCTTTATCGATTGTGCGTCGCTGACCTCGACCTACTGGACCTACGGAAGCAGTATAGAAGGATTAGGAATCTTCACGGAAGACAAGGTCGTGGGGAGAGCATCGCTATGCGAATACGTAGGAGAGAAATGTTGAATAGATCGCGAGCGCCTCGTAAATGTGGAAGGCGAACAAGGCAGATTACAGCAAAACAGCAAAAGGGAGGAAGAATCCCTTGATCAGAGCCATTTGCCGCTCGAGTCGATGCTTTACTCGTTCTCTTGACAAAGTAAACTTCTCACGGTATCAGAAGCTCTCACATTCGCAAGCGCCAACTGCTTCACCTCAAGGTGGATGATCAAGGGCTCAACACTCGCGAGCGCTCTCAGTTCCGCTCAATGAAAAAGACAGATGAGGTTCACGCCGGGTCCATCGGATTGACCTTGACCTCAAGTGTCTGACATGGGCGACCAACTCATACTTTCCGAAAAGACGGGAAGAAGACATGCTTTCCAGTTTAACTCGAAAGGACTTGGAAGATGGGAACTCGGAAATCGACAAATCACGACAGTGCTCACCATCAGGACTTCTTCCTCTACCGAAATTTGGACGCGCCGATCCAGATCCCGCTCTATCGTCTCTTCGATACTGACGCTCTCGCTCGCGCTCAGGCTCGTAGCTGCCGTCTCTCGCACCGGCGTTTCCGCCATACCGCGATTGTGGAGGCTGTGGAGGGTAAGACTGCGGGGGAGGACCTTGATTCATTCGAGGGGCTGGCAGAGACGCATAGCCCTGTCCACCAATAGGGCCTGGGGGGCCTGAATGATTATTGTGCTGATGAGGCGGCTGCGATTGGGCATGCGGAGGTCGGTCGGCGAACGCATCAAAGCGCGGAGGAGCGGGGAGGGAAGCTGGCGGGTGGAAGTTGCTCATGACGTCGAGAGGCAGAGGTCACAACGCCCAAGGAGAGAAATACCTTCACGCTGTCTTCGTAACTGTTTCAAATGTCTATCGTCCCGCTTGATGATCACGTGCGACCCGAATCGATAATAAACCGGGAAGAACGACGAACAATCACCGTTTCAATGTCCGCGACGCCTTGAGCTAGTGTCGACAGCAAGCGTGAGTTCCTTCACACACTCGACCTGTAGCCTGTCAGCGGAGTACACTGGAGTGGATCGTGCGATGTTTGGTGAAAGCAAAGAATCGCTTGGATTGTGCTATTAGGTGAAAGGAGAACGAACGAGGAAGGACAGAAAGACGGAAAGACGGAATTCAATCTGGTTTCCATGTTCTGACGGGATCTAATCGGATTGTGGAGGGTGGATTGTGGTTTGTAACCGAGGTCCCAGGTCGTATTACAAATTGGGTTTTATTGGTATTACGAAATACAAAGGTATTGCCTTCTATTGTTTGTTTTGGGTGGCAAAAGTGGACAAGGGGAATGATGGCGTCACGCTTCACGCCTCCCTCAGCAGCTATTAACTTACCGCTGAATTGATAACAACCATCTCCACCTTGATCTTCGTTCTCTTGTCCTCTAGCTACTCTCTTGCCCATCAATACAGTCTATATAAATCGTGACAAGACTGACAGGCGTCAACATAGCAAGACCATTGTCATTGAAACGCAACTCGCGGGATTACACAAGTAGAGATAAGGATGTCGCGGACAACGTCGTTCAAGCTCGTTTTACTCGGTGAGTCTTGATCTGAATTCGATCGCCTCCCTAATGAGTGCTTGCTCATCGAAAACAATGCTTCCACAGGCGAGTCGGCTGTAGGGAAGAGCAGTCTTGTTCTCCGATTCGTGCGTTCCCTACCACTCGATACTACCTGTGCACGCGAGCAGGGCATACTAACGCTCTGCAACCATGGTACCAGGTCCGGAATGAGTTCTCGGATTTCCGGTATGTACAGCTGGCAGAGGCATGTGAGTCTGACCAACAGAGCTGACCACTGTATTGTAGTGAATCGACCATTGGTGAGCTCAAGCCAGACTGACCTTTATGAATCCTCGTTTTGGTTGAGCGGACGCTAACCAGATGACACCCCTTTGTTCTGCTATGATCCCCAATGTAGGAGGTACGCAACACTCTCGTCGTTGTGACGTGACGAGCTGATTGAAGCCGACGTGGCACAGCTGCCTTCTTGACTCAGACTGTACCACTGGACGAGAACACATCGATCAAGTTTGAGATCTGGGATACGGTATGTCGGCCGAATCGTATACCGGCTCTCTGTCACTGACATGAATATGATAATTAACCAGGCTGGACAAGAAAGTGAGCTTTAGTCGTCGAGTCTCTGTCGCGTAAGCCGTAGTTGATCTCGCCATGATTTGCAGGGTACAAATCGCTCGCACCTATCTACTTCAGAAATTCCAATGCCGCGGTCATCGCATATGACATAACACAAGTGAGCTGTGCCATGGCGTTCGTTTCTGACAGATCAGCTGACTATCCCTCAACCCTGACCGTCGCAGCCTCCAGAGGTGCGCGCGCATCTTATCGAAGCTGATTTGAAGCTCAATCGCTGATATCGTTCACAGACATCATTCGAGAAAGCTAAAGCATGGGTAAGGGAACTGCAACGTCAAGCCGACCCATCTATAGTGATCATGCTGGTGGGGAACAAGACAGACTTGGAGAGTCAGCGAAAGACCCCTCGGGAGCTGGGAGAGCGTTTCGCGCAAGAGGAAGGGTTACTGTTCGCTGAGGCGAGTGCAAAGAGTGGTGAGGGCGTCGAGGAGCTGTTCTTAGACATTGGTAAGTTGAAAAAGCCAACCCGTTTCAACCGGATTGTAGAGCTGACCGCACGTCCTTCTTCGTGTGTAGCCAAGAAACTACCTCTGGCACCGCTGCCACAGCGGGGCGTACCGGCCAACGCACGGGGCGTCAAAGTCTCAAGCCAAACAGAAGATGCTGCCGCACCCCAAGCTTGCACATGCTAGGCCGACGAGTCGCGCAGCTGGGAAGCTGGGACCAGGTGCAGGTCGACCAAGATGTGTAGATACCATATTTCGCCTCTCTGAGACGCCTCGTTCTTCTGTCATTGTACTAATCCGTTGTGAGATGTATATCCTTTCTCGATGCTATGGCAATAGATGCGGTGTATCACCCATCTCCTCGTGCTTGCCACATGGCCAAGCAGTGTTTTTCAGGGAAATGAGCAAATTGCCATTGAAAGTGCGCTGCGCGTGTTTCACGAGCAGCGTTGCAGCACGCGGCGGTGTTGGAATATGCAGTATGCAGTGCAACAACCAGCTGGACAGCCGCACAAAAACATTGCATTCACTTATCAACACAAGAGTGCATAAGACCAGCTTAAACAGCAGAGGAGTTTGTCATCGTAATACACCCACATCGCTGCTATACATTTGCGCGGCGATACCAAGTCGAGCATAGGTGCTACGACAATCGCAAAGCAAAACACAGGGACCAACAACTGTTGATCCCACCGTCAATTCTGCCAGGGCTGCTTCAAGTCGACCGAACGAGCGAGACGGAAGAAAGCAGAAGAGTCGGTGATCAGGCGCAAGATGCCCATTGGAGCAGGGCTGATAGACCCGCGGTACTGCTGCTGTGGTTAGTCCTATTGCATACTGCTACTGCTACTGCTGCTGTTACGGGATATCACTAACGCACACTGACACGCACTTTTAGCCGTACCGCTGGTCAATGCAGGGATCAACATGATTCTAGGCGAGCAGGCCGTAAGTGCGGTCCACCAGTCTCAATTTTGCTGCATAGCGAAACGGGATGCTGATTGTGCGTGCACGAGCAGGTCGTGAGCATTGTTGCTGGTGTTGTGGCTATAGCGACTCCGTCAGGTGAGCTGTCGATCTGCATTTGCACCTACCGCTGCGATCCAATCGTAATATCTTATACATCGTTTCTCCCCGCGATTCCAGTACCTACGCTGACACCAGTCCATCACTTAATAGTCGTCGGAGCTGTCGTGCCTACATTCGGGACATACCTCTTCGCGATACTATGTTTCGTCGTCGGTGCCGTGCAACCGATAGGCTTCATTGGCGCGATCAGAGTGAGTCCAGAGGTGGACTCATGAGTATGAATGAACGGTATAGCTGACAGCTCCTGCTCGGGATATGATGATAGGAAAAAACAAAAACGTTCAAAGTCTACTCTGTTCTCAACGCTATTGCGATCGCAGCAGCGTTCATCTGCGCCGCAGCGCTGATCATCCTCTCGGCTCTGAAGCACAACACCGCCGTGTCCTCATGCGAGGTGAGTACAGATCCGCGTTCTCTTCTCGTCCCGCATATCTCCCCTCTCTTCCCATGTCACCTCTGCTTTGGGTCATAAGACAGGATCACCGATACTGATGAAGCCTGCGATCTTGATAACTCCAGGACAAATTCTTCTCCAACTCGTCAGATACTTCGTCCACTGCCAATGAGACACTTGCGTCAGAGAGTCAGGCGCTGTGCAGCGCTTTTGCCTGGGCAGACGTCGGGATTATGGGCGCGTTATGGCTTATTCTCTTCCTGTTACAATCATACTTTATCTAGTGAGTCTCTCCACCAGCATCAGTATCATCAGATAGACGAGTCAAAGCTGATACACCTCGGCCTCAGCGTTACTATGACATACTCGAAATCCCAAGTCAGCGATCACAAGCTCTACCACTCGGTCTACTCCGAGAATCCCGAGGCGTTCACCATGTCCATCCTTCGATCAACGCGCTATAATCCCGGATCAGTATACAACAACATGCCGATGCCCAATGTTGCTGCAGGCGCAGGCGCCGGTGCCGGTGCTGGTGCAGCTGGAGCCGGAGCTCACGGGGACGCATGGGACGCTAGGCCCAGTATGGAGTCATTGCGCGATGAGCAACCAGGCGAAGCGTACGGTGAAGGGGGAGAAGGGTATCGTCAGAGCGCATACGGCGAGAACGATGGGGCACCGAGCGGACCAGCACCAGCATATAGGCAGAGCGGGTACGGCGATACCGCAGGCCAGTACGACGACGCGTACGCCGAGGGCTCACACGCTTATCCAAACACATACGAGGGATACGAGGGCCATCAGTCCTATGACCAAGGCCAGGATCAAGGGCAAGGGCAATACCCGTTCTCAGCTCCTGGAGGAGGGTATATCGACCATCCGGCCGAAGCGCGATTGGGCAGGGATCCGGGTATAACCCCCACGGCCAATATGTATGCGGAAGGACAAGGAGTCGGGTACAATCCCCATTCCAGTGGAGGAGGTGGAGGGGGATTAAGAAGACCTGAGGAAGCGCAGAATCATCCCGGTGCGTATCCTCTACCCCCTCACAAGCTCAGACTCTTCGCAGACTGTGCAAAAGCTAGATGAGAGCTGACGTACTCGCTCGTTAGCTGAAGGAATGTTCGGCCGCAAGAGCCCGCGATACGAGTAAGATGGCAAAGCGGTTCGCGGGCGACTGTCGAGTATCATAGTATACGATGGTGGACTGCGCAGGAATCAAGGACATTTCTGTCGATGTGTGCGTCGGAGCGGAGGCCGTTCGAGTCCGAGTTTGGAGCATGATAAAGTAGCCATTCTATCACGAGCCACGAGCTAGCCATGAGCCGAGCCAGGAAACGTCTGTCACGATATGATTTCAGATGAATGTATTCTATATACCCGATGTATGACCATGCCCTTGTCCAATGACCGGTACGAAAAAGGGCCGCTTCTGCCTTCTCTGCGCCTACTCCTCACGCTTTTGGGATTCAATGTTATGCATGAGGTGCAAGACGCGTGATGATTATGCTGGGTCGCTAAAGTGCTGAGTGCTATTATACATGGTCTCTCAAAAGCAATGCTAGTCATCACCTAATTCACTCAGGATGTCGAATCGACCTCTGCCTTTTGAAGGCAGATCGACGCTCTTCTTGCCCTTCCTCTTCTCCTTTTTCTTCCTCTGTGGCTGTGGCGCAGGCTCTGGCGGCTCTACTCCGGCACTTGCACTTGCATTTGCGCCATCGCCATCGCCATTGTCATCGCCATTGTGCAGATGACCATTTTCGCGCGGTCGGTGAGAAGGTTGAGACAAGCCCGCGATCTTGTCCTCCATACCCTCGATCAATGCCGTCCAGCATTGCTGATAAAGCTCTTCTTCCTCTGAACTCCACTTCCATCCTGCTAGTCCTGATGGCGAGGCACTAGTCGATTGGTCCTTCTTGAGAAGTAAGGTATGGATCGTCACCCCGCTGAAGAACACAAAGGGGATCAAATGAGTCAGACGCGGTAGCGCATCGTTCTTTCCTGAGGTTTGGGGACCGTCGTCCCCGTCTTCGGGCAGTAGGAGCAATGCCTGTGCAAGGATGTGCGCGTCCGCCATGCACGCGCTGAGCTGAGCGACGATGTTCGAATTCCGACTTTCCAGTAACGGCCATAAGACACCTTGCCCCGCGTCTCCTTGCTCGAGCTCTTGCTCAATGTCGATCTCCGATGACATCTCCCGCTTCCATAATCCCCAAGTGGCTATTCCCGCTCGGAGTACAGACGACACCTCGTCTCTCCTCCATCGTGACGTATCGGCCTTGCTGACCCTCGCCGCAGCTTCGGATATACAAAGTCGGACGATAGCGACGAGAGGCTGTATGACCAACGGCAATGCGCGGATTGTCGGTGTGTCAGAATGCAAAGTGGATAAGTACTTTGGTAGTCGTGTCTCAAGCGGTTCGAGACATGCTGGTGTGGGACGAGTTGATGGCGAAGAGAGCTGGAGTGGCGTACGAAGTACTCGGCTCGACGAGCCTTGGCGGATCCACTCGTACGATGTCCGCGGGGGTTCTGACGTCGGACTAGAAGATGCAGTCGTGCCATTGGTGCCGTCCGCGACTGCTCTATGAGACTGTGCATCGGCTTTGTCGGCTTCAAGCAACCTCCGCACTTCTTCGCCCTCTTTCGCTGAGAGAGCGTCACCGTTAGACGGCCCTTGTCGATCTTCAGTGTCGACTTCGACCTCAATCGTCGGTCTGCTCTCCTGCTGCGCATCAACGTCCATCTCTGATTCGGGCCATCTCAACCCTCCCAGACCCTCATCTGCCACAGACCAAGCGACACGTCTGACAGCTCTTGCTCCCTCACTCCCGCGCAAACTCGCCATAGACGGATCTTCAAGGACGCTCCACAGGTACACTCGATCCGGGTAGAGCCATCCTTGCGTGAGGCTGTTGAGTAGACCGCGTCTTTGAGCCGCTGCGTACTTGCGAGTCGCCAACTTGCCCCCATCAACGGATCGGTCGGACGTCGACGGGCGCACGTCATCGCCGTCAATGTCCTGGTGCATCTCAAGATCAGGATGGCTTTGCGGTGTTTGGCAGCCGAGGGGGTCTAATTCGCCGCAAAATGGATAAGTCGAGCAGCATTCTTGTCCGTGAGGCAAAGCGTATTCGAGCGCTGCGTCAATGATGATGTCGACCAAATCGAGGAAAGACTGTTCCGTATCGAAAGGGAATATACTGAGTTTCTTCACCACGCGCTTGACGAGATCGACCACTTGATCAGCAGGATTTGGCGTAGGCGTCGACCGACTACTGCCCGCCGGCGATTTGGTCAGTTGTGGGGAATTGGACGGGCTAAAGAGTTGTTCTCGAAGGACCCTTGCGGCCTTTTCGATCTTCTGGCTTGAGCTGAGGGTAGGTTCGAAGAACTGGGCGAAAGCGGACGGAGGGGTATAGTCGTTCCCGCACAACGAGGCGAAGAGCGGGAGGTAATTCGGTGGTAGGCGTAATCGCTGGCGCAAGCCTTGCGGAGGGTAATTTGTCAGTACTAGCGTGGGATACGTTAACGTCGGCGGAGGCAGCAGAGGCGATTGGCGAAGTGCGTGCGAGTCATGTCGGCGGTTATTGACTGTGATGAAGGAGTCGGAGCTGGTGCTCTCGGGTTGAGTTGAGGGTTCAGGTCGATCTCTCGCTCCAGGTGGACGATAGACGTTTGTATCCGCTTGAGCTTGAGCGACCTCAGGTGATGGTGTTGGTGGTTCAGGTATTTTGGGAGGATCACCTTCGATCCAGCTGACCATATCTAACGGACAATAGCCTTTGATCTTGTCCCCTGCTCTCCCGACGAGAATGACGAAATCGGAATCTTGGCCCAGGACATACGCGCCCAGCTTCTCGGCGATGGTGACGCATACGCCGTCCGCTTCTCCCAAGGGAACAAAGTGCGTTTTGACATTCAAGCGCGACAGGGCGAAGATGAAGGCGTGACTTGCGAATGCCGGTAGGATTAGTCTGCCGCTTGGGTCGCGCGAGAAGGACGGGGTGGATCGCGAGGTCTTGGAGGTGGTGTAGAATAGTTGGCAGGTGAGGATTTGCTCTGATAATCGGCGCAGTAGCGTTTCGTGCTTAGCGGGCGGTGCGGCGCCTGATCGCGATGACCACAGCATGCATGATCAGTAATTGTCATATGGCTTTGCTTGGCTATAAAAGCACATAGATCGCAAACCCACCATCAAAGACAAACGTCGGCTCCAAGCCTACTTTACGCCAAGACGTCACCAGAGCCTTGACGATCTTGTAGAATCGCAAGTATTCTCCGCCAGACGTCCACGGCAAGCTGTCGAGGTAGAGCTTGAATATGATCCTGCCACATGCCTTCTATCAGCTCTTTCTGACCATATGACCATATAACACGATAACAAAAAGCGGGCTAGGACTCACCCCCAAGCATCGACGACGATGGGGACTGTACCCCTCTCATCCCCAGGGCTTGTTTCTGGTAGGATGACTGAACGACAGAGCGAGCCCCGGTTATCCTTGAGGAACGTCTGGAGGCCTCTTACACCCATATCGACTCGAGTCTGTGAAGCGAATGCGGATTGCAAAGGCGATAGGAATGATCAAGAAATGACGCGATACGATCTCCTATCGAGTACATGTGTGATGTCCTCTTGGCTCGGTTTGATGAGTAAATTTGCTGGCAACGAGCGGTCCGAGCGTGATTGATCTTTATTGACAAGTCATGAAGGCGATAATTAACGTCGGAGCAGCGATCGATACAGCTTTTGTCGGGCGGTAGGCTAATAGGACGAAGAAGAAGAGCTCGAGCAGCGGATGACCTATGCTCGGAGCCAGTACCTTCTGGCGAGAGCAAGTATGTTTCAGGCTGGGCAATGATCGACGATGCTCACTACGAGTCACACTAGCTGGCTGATGGTCAATGTCTGCAGTTCAAAGTGGAGGCCGAATGATCCATTTTTCGGGCTAACCTACTCCTACAGTGCGAATTCATAAGTCGAAGGTCCGTTCGGTGCACTGGTCGAGTGCTCGTACTCTCGTTTCCAGCCGTGTGCTACAGAAATTCAATGCATATATGGTATGGTATGGTACAACTACATGTACAGATGAGTGTGATGCAGTCTCTCGTCCGTCGTTCGTCGTCCCTCGGATCTCTAATCCTATAAAGCTCAAATCGCCCACAGCCACTGCTCGTATGTGGCCCCCTGCATCGTACTGAGAGTGAGGCGTTGAGGCCCGTATCCTACTCAGTGATGCACTTTCCTCCTCATTCTGTCTAGCAAGCCCTCGCAACATTCGCCGTCCGGAAGATCAACATTATTCAGCATCTAGACGATATCCCACATCTCTTCCTGTTACCAAGTGCCGAACATCAGTACTGCGCGCCACATTCACACTCAGACGATGATTTACCATTGCGCAGCAGAACTTGCCGCAGGCCACCGAGGCAGACAAGCTGTAGTCACTAATGGAGATCTTATGATCCACGAATTGATCCGCAAAGTTGTCCGCGCTAAATTAGTCAGACAGATAGATTAGCCTCAAGAAATGTACTGCAGATACAGAGTGCGAGTGACTCACCCTCGAGCCATCGCGCCTACGAAGACGCAGACCGAGTGCGTCTCAGGTAGAGTCGGGAGATATTGCGAAAGTCGAATAGTGGGCGCGTCGGCGGAAAGGGCTGTTTTGCCGGTGATCAGTGTTTGCTCGGATTGCTCCATCGTGAAATTATACTCACTGAGTTTGATCGTGTTAGTGGGTAGATGGTCGGTGATTGGGTTCTGGAAGGATATGGATGAGCTCTATATCGCAAGAAAATACTGACAGCGAGCTCACCTTGATGACCCGTAACAGCTTCTCGCTACCGTTCACACCGCGGATAGACAGTCGATGTAAGAGTTGAACTAGAATCAATCGACTGGTCAACGCTGCAATACTTTCTTGCCTCCAGATCTTGTAGGGAAACTCACCCATCAGACCTGAGAACCGCTTGAAGGTTCTCGGTATCCTGACACTGGGGTTGACCTCAATCAATACGCCTCGGGCGGTATGAATGTACACCTGCAGCAGCCCCGCTTTGTTGAGCGGTGAGTCGAGCAGGGTGAGCAGGCACTGCGGAAACGTCAAGCCACTTGGTCAGCTGTGTACTTCCATCTGACCCATGGAGCGAACATCCAAAATGACAGAGCAGCAAGCGGACATGACTCACCTGATGAGTGATGTCCGGTCGAGCATCGGCGATATCCCTTCCTGTCTTTGCCAAGATGCCTTGATGGTCGTCACAATTGAGCAGAGCGTACTTTGCTTCTTTGCCAGATGCGTTCTTTCCTCCTGATCCCGACGACACTCTGTACGCCTCAAGGCATGCCTATGAGTCGAGTCAACCAGGTACCAGTCAGTGTCTGCTGATACGATAGCAGAAGACAGAAAGTGCTCGCTTACTTGAGAAAGGACGACGATGAGCCTCCGGGTATTCTCCTTGTCCTCTGCGCTCCTCGGCACTGTCGCCTGCTGCGGAACCATGTTTGCCGTACTAGCCGCACCGGCGCCGGTCGCTCTCCTTGAACCACTGGGCAACGGCTTGGTGACTCGCGCACCGGCGCTACTGCCTTCTCCTTCAGCGCCATCCACTTCTAGTTCGGTGTCATCATCAGCAGCGGCAGCAGACGGCTTCTTGAGCAAGGTCGAAGCGATATCGTGGAACGTCGTCCCTCCTGCTGCAGCTGGTTTGGCAGGATTGAATACTGGGGCAGCAGCAGACATCTTGGACGATTTGGGCGGGGGCGAAGGTATACTCTCGCCTTCACCTTCCGGTGCTCGACGCTTGGGCGGAGTGCCGGATCGTAGGCGAGTCCGAGTCGACATCACAGGTTGCTCAGAAAATCAAAGTCAGACAAGAGTACGGTATACTTGCTTTGCTACCCCGTCACGACGCCGTGAAGTATCTAGTATCAAGTTGTGAGATGCAGAACGAGTGGAGAGGGTCAACGAGTCAATGTACAATGCACTAAAATCAACTGTATCAAACTTGACATCAAAGCGGAATCAAGAAATTTCAACTTATTTCAGGACTCGAATACGATTACCCTAATGCACCAAATCACGGAAAACGTGGCAAGCTTTACCCCATCTGTGCCCTTGCAATGAAACTATTCTCAAGCATTGTAACGATGCCGACCTTATCACATGCAGAGACCAAAGGGATGGAAAGCGACGCAATGTCTAGCTCGCGATCACTGACAGCCAGACTGTAATACACCCGCATGTATCAATCTTACAGAACCAATGCTCTTCATACGCATAGGCTATGCACAACACTACAAACCCATCCCGCCCGTGAACCTAAGACTGACACACCGCTTAAGCAGAGTGGAGAATCTCCAAGAACTCCTTGCCAGCAGCGCCGGGAGCGGACTTCTTGACCGAGCCCTTGGCCTTGCGCTCTTGACGGAGCAACTCCTGGCGACGGAGGGTCTTGGCGTAAGGGTTGAGACGGAAAAGAACGGCCTTGTTCTTGAGGGGGTTCTTCTTCTGGGTGAAGGGGCGCTTGGCGACGGGGGCACCTGCGGGGCGGAGGACGGACTGGATCTCGTCAGAGTTGATGAGACGGGTGACGTCGGAAGAGGCGATCTTGGCGATGGGCATGCTAATTTTCGTACGTCAGTAACAAGACCACACATTTACCACTAGAATGATGAGACTCACTTGAAGCCAGACTTCTTCTCATAGATGCCGTCAAGGGCAGCAATGGCACCCTCGGTCCAGATGACGAATCGGCCAACGTGACCACCGGGGGCGAGCTGGAGGAGGTTGAGGGACTCGACGGGGGAGGTCTCGACACCGGGGACGTTCTTGAAAGCACGGACGATACCCTCGTCCTTGGCGTAGACGACGAGAGGACCCCTGCGCTGCCTGTGCCTCCTGTTCCTCAGCTTGCCCTTACCGGCACGGAGCTTCCTGCTGTTGGAAAC
Organism: Cryptococcus sp. GC_Crypt_3; assembly: GCA_026538395.1. Lineage (NCBI taxonomy): Eukaryota > Fungi > Basidiomycota > Tremellomycetes > Tremellales > Cryptococcaceae > Cryptococcus > Cryptococcus sp. GC_Crypt_3. The sequence continues at coordinate 35,937 of JALPCB010000162.1, forward strand.
CTTTGCGATGTCGGGGTAGGCGGCAACGGCCTTGAGGAGGTCGACGGCGGCCTTGGTCTTGGTGGTAGACTCGACAGCAGAGGAGATGACGAGGGGGACCTCCTGGATCTGCTCGATACGGTGACCACGGGCAAGGACAAGCGAAGGGAGAGCAGAGGCGGCGAGCGCAGAAGCAACGGCGTAACGCCTCTGGTTCTGGTTCACCTTGACGTGCCACTTCCTCCAGGTCTTGGTAGGAGCGAACATACGACCACCGCGGCACATGTTACCGAAAGCGGCCTGACCGGATCGCTGGGTACCACCACCGCCGACACGGGGGATACGAGCGACGGCACGACCGGTACCCCAAGACTCGGCAGAGGTCTGGTGACCGGCGTTCTCAGCGACGGCGTAAGCCTGACGACGGTTCTTGGCGATGGACTCTAGAGTTTTTGGTCAGTATTGTCGCAAGCAACGGATCGTGGGGCTAGCAAGCGTTTTCTGTCCGTCTCCCTTCTCCCCTAGCGTAACAATGCTCCATCTCGATCTTTCGATTCCCTTCACGCTCTTTGCCCATCGTTCGCTCCCGACTTTTCCTGTCCATTCTCGTCCTTGCCACTTGCATGCTAGCCCCTTGCGAAATACGATTTCAACTTACTGTGGACCTGCTGAACGACGTCGAGCCTGATGGGAGCCGTGAAGACGGCGGGGAGAGGGAGGGAGCCGGAGGACTCGCCGGTAGCGGACCAGACGGTGACGGTGGGACGAGCGGCCATTCTGCTGCGTATCTTGTTAGCTTGGATGGTCCACCTGCTGCACGATTTGGCTCACAAGAGGTTCTTTTTGATGGATGGAAAGAGGGAGTAGCAGGTGGATTTGAGGATATGTGTAAAAGTCGCAAACCACCGAGCAAGCAGAGAGCAGCGACCCACCAGCAGAGCAGCATACAAACTGGCAGAGCACCCTGCAAATCTACAAAAAGTGCAGTACGTAGCAGTGGCGGCGTTTCGAGATGGATTTCGGCAATTTGGTGTGCAATACTCTATAGTTGCCTGTGGCACCATTAGATTCCGCTACCGCGTATGTCTTCGTGTCTTAGATCGACCCCCCACGTTACTCCAGATGCGTCCCCCCGCAGTTAGCCGCAGTGAGTGTGTGCGACGTGTAACGCGATTGACTGCAGGTTGATCTGTTGAAGATGAAACGAGCCCGTCGTCGACCCGCAGTGACTAGTACAACTTGGTTACTCCTTTGTCACGAACCTCTCTTCCATCCTCTCTCCTTTATGCTCCGCACAGCAGCGTGATCTGCGCGTCTGAACCGTGCTGTATCCCTCTCAGCTCTTATTTTGACAATCAAAATAGCACTACCGACAAAGCGCGTTAGCTACCGCATCTGCGCTTGCGTACCCTCCCGGTTCCGGTCCCGCTCTTTCTTGGCCGCTCACCAATGCAGAGACCGTCCACATACGCCTCTTCCGCCGAGTCAGCATCAGCGTCCACAGCTCTTCGGCGAAACCTCCATCGCGACGTCGAGAGCAACAATCATCTCAACGTTAATTCGAACAACTCCATCCCGCAGGAAATACAAGATCTCTCGGATCCTCGTCCGTGGGAGACACGCGCATCGCTCAAAGCATACGGCTCGAAACGCGAGCCCCAATCGAACGCATATACGCGCTCTCCCAGTCCTGGACCCCGATCAAATTCAGACTTACCTATATATAACGACGAGATGGAGACGAGAAGACGGTTTGGCGACAAAGAGGTCGTAGAGGCTAGCAATTCGGGCGAAAAGCACGATCTGGTTGACGATCAAGGCAAGTGGGCAAAAGGTCATGGTGCTGGTCCAGGTGTGGGCGGCAGGAGAGGTCTGCCGCCAAGGCAAAGAATAGGTGGATGGGTGCGTGCATCTGCGCAGTCTATGAAAGGCAATCGACTAACCGCGACCTGACACCGCGTAGAAAGGAATCATGGTCGAGCACGAGGAGTGGATAGGGACGATAGTCTACACCCTCTTAAGCATGATAACGCGCTTCTGGCGTATCGGTGCTGCCAACTACGTCGTATGGGACGAGGTGAGCATCCACGAACTTCCCACCAGAAACAGCCCTCGGCTGACAGGACATTAGGCACACTTTGGCAAATTCGGCTCGCATTACATCAACCGAGACTTCTACTTTGATGTCCATCCACCACTTGGCAAAATGCTCGTGGGCCTGGCAGGACTGTTATCCGGCTACAGTGGAGGCTTTGAATTTAAATCCGGTGTGGAGTACCCTGCGGACGTCCCGTACACCGCTATGCGAGTAATGTTGGCAAGCTTTGGAGTAGCGCTGGTCCCTCTTGCTTGGTGGACTGCCGGCGAGCTAGGGTGGTCGAGGTGGACTAGGCACTGGGTGACAATTTGTGTGCTATGTGGTGAGTCGGGTCTGTACTGAACACGAAACGTTGTGCTGACAGGTAATCGCAGATATCGGCTGGTTGTGTATCTCTAGATTCATTCTCCTTGACTCCATGCTTCTGTTCTTCACCTTCACGACCACTCTTGGTCTTGTAAAGTTCCACAACCAAAGACACGAGTGAGTTGCGTCACACTCTTTTCCTGCACCACTCTGACACTCTGCTACAGCGCGTTCAGTGATGACTGGTGGATTTGGCTCGTGTTCACCGGCTGGTCGATTGGCTGTGTGTGTAGCGTCAAATGGGTTGGCATGTTCATCACTGCGTTGGTTGGACTATACACCATCGAGGATCTCTGGGACAAGTTTGGCGATTTGTCAATGCCTATCGTCAGTTGCTCCATGTGTTCGAGGCGACGATCAACTGACAACATCCACAGCGCACATATATCCAACATTGGATTGCCCGCATCGGTGCTCTTATTGTCTTACCGTTTGTTGTCTACGCGACTTGCTTCAAGATCCACTTCGTCATTTTGAACCGATCAGGACCGGGCGACGCCCAAATGAGCAGTCTTTTCCAGGCGCATCTCAAGGGCAACGACTTTGCCGATTCGCCGCTAGAGGTCGCATACGGCTCAAAGTTGACTCTCAAAAATTATGGATATGGAGGAGGTTTATTGCACTCGCACCACCAAACGTTCCCTACTGGTTCTCAACAGCAACAAGTGACTTGCTACCACTACAAAGACGACAACAACAACTGGCTCGTTACACCGGAATGGAGTGTCGATCCTATTGACCCTGACGGTCCCATTCATTACTTGGTCGACGGGGACACAGTCCGCTTGATCCACGAGTCAACCGGAAGGAACTTGCACTCGCACCCTATCGCTGCGCCAGTCACCAAGGAGAACTGGGAGGTCGCATGTTACGGCAACCAGACCGTCGGGGATGACAATGACTTGTGGATCGTGGAAGTTGTCGACGATACGCATCGCAGCAAGAAAGACTCCGAGGACGGACGAATTCACTCTCTCACTACAAGGATGCGTTTCAGGCATAAAGGTTTAGGCTGTTATCTACGCGCTGCGAATGCCGTTCTCCCGCAGTGGGGTTTCAAGCAGGTCGAGGTGTCGTGTATCAAGGAGAACAACAAGAAAGATGTTCACACATACTGGAACGTCGAGTCTCACTGGAATGAGCGACGTAAGTCGATTGCCATTAATAACAGGCGGCAATACTTTCAACAGGGGATGCTGACTGTTCTCTTGCATAGTCCCTCCCGGCAGCGCGAAGCTGTACAAATCGCCATTCTGGCGTGATTTTGTCCACCTCAACGTGGCCATGTGGACGTCCAACAACGCTCTCGTCCCAGATCCCGACAAAGAGGACATTCTCGCGTCAAAGCCATTTGACTGGCCATTCCTGCATCTCGGTCTGCGAATGTGCGGATGGGGTGATGGTCAAATCAAGTTCTACCTTCTCGGTACACCTATCATATGGTGGTTCTCCTCCATCAGCCTATTCATCGGTGTCGGCTTGGTCGCCTGGTACGCTGCCCGTGCACAAAGACAGTATACAGATTGGAAAGATGGTGAATGGGAGCATTGGCTCTGGGTCGGGAAAGTCGCTTTTGGCGGATGGGCTTTACACTTCTGTGAGTTCAGTGAAGGCGAGATTTAAGCTGCAACGAGATGCTGATTGAACGATCCAGTCCCTTTCCTGATCATGGGCCGAGTGACATACCTGCACCACTACGTGAGTGATCGCGCTTTCTCCCCTGCTCTGAGTCACTGCCCATGGACCGTACCATCATGGCTTCAAATCGCTAAAGCTGACAAACCTCTTCATGCAGCTACCTACCCTATACTTCGCGGTCTTGATGGCTGGACATGTTCTCAACCACTTCTTCTTCGCACCTGTGCATAGAACACCGACAAAGAAGATGCTCTGGTTCGCATTCTGGGCAGGTCTCGTGGTGGTGAGCTTCTGGTGGTTCAAGGATCTCGCGCTTGGCGTTAGAGGTCCGATCATCCAGCATTGGGGCTACAGATGGCGACGGAGCTGGAACGTGAGTCGCCTACTTTGCAAAATCGTCATAAGGCGTGACTAACAGAACATGTCTGTCTGTAGATATACGTCTGACCTCCCATGTGAAGAGGGAGTCACGAAACTGTGAATGTATAAGCTTCAAAGCTATGCGCGGTACGAGGTGTTCGGAAAAGCTTAGATTGCGCGACGTGCTGTCAGCCGCAAGAGTTGGCGGAAGAGAGGTTCAGATGACCGTATCGTCGCGTACTTATATACCCCTTGCATTGCATCTATCATCATTGTTGCGTGTGGCCTGCGGACAGTCACAGAGTAGTCATTCTCGGTCAATGCCTATATCTGTTTATTGTTGCTGATGCTGCATGACAGCTACTGAGTACGGAGAAGTACCACAGCTCTCCTGATGATTCCTATGATTCCTATGATAGCGCCTCTGCTCGCTCTGCTCGCTCGGCGCCAGTCCAAACCCACATCTCATACCGGTACTTCGTGCCTTTCTCCTCCTGGTCCACCTCTACATCCCAGCCTAACCACTCCCGCAATTCCTCCAAACCGGCCTGACGCCAAATCCTCTGCCCAGAACGATCTACATGGGACGTGAAATCTTCCAGGAACGTATCGCATTCGTACTCCGGTGAGGTGATTCGAGTGAGTAGGACGCGCTGGACTAGGGGCGGAGTCGAGAGGAGGGCGTTGTTGTATAGCGTTGATCCGCCTATCAGGAATGTGCGCGGGACCGTCTTCGTCTGCGTCGTGGGGAGAAAAGCGAGGGCGGCGGATAGAGAGGAGTGCGCAGAGGTGTTCGCTGCTGTCGAGCTGATCACGACGAGTCAGCGAATATCCGCGTTTGTCGCATTTGTGCGCTGTCGCTGTAGAAGTTGGTAGATGTTAAGGACAGCTCGCAATACTCACACGTCGACAGCGTCCGGACTACGCGATATGATGCAGTTCCTCCTATTTCTAAGTGGTCTGAATCTGGCCGGAATCGACTCCCACGTTTTACGGCCCATAATCACCGTGTTCTGCTCGCGCTCGTGTCCTTCGGCAGAAGAGGAAGACGACGATTCACCAGTCGTCACTACCTAGTTGATCGGGTGTGAGCGTTACGCACCAACGATTGAAGTAAGGACGGAGCCGGACTGACCCCGTGCGAAATACTTCATCTCGCCAGGGAGCCGCCATGGTAGTCCCCCGTTCAACCCTATCCCATGGGTAAGAGTCGCAGCTACGATGGCCGTCAAGCTCCGTTCTGTCGATACTGATCCGTGCGGCATCGTACTGCTCGTGACAATCTTCCAGCTCTTGTATGCTCAGAGGTCAACTGCCATGACAAGCGGACAGTAAAATCCGTACGTTACGCGACGCGCTTCACAACATGATACTGGACTCGGCCACGAGCGGTGGCTTAAATGGGGTCATAAAGTAAGTTATATGCCCTGGTAATCAACGGGTGCTAGTGCTGTGCGTCACCACCAACTCCAGGCTCGCACACTGCGATGTTGCTATTGCTATTGCTGCATCTCTACTTACGCTGAACAGTGCATCCATCACTGCCCTCGCCCACCTCCCTCTTCATCGACCAGACATCATGCCCGTGAGTCCTATCTGCCCTAGGAACGACCGTCCTCGCTGACCCATTTCGTCGTCGGTTGTAGGCGTACCACTCGGCGTTCAATGACGACCCCTCCGTCAGGCAGGTGGGCAACACCGCCATCTTACCTATCAACACCAAGATCAGGGGTCCGGCGCCTATAGCCTGTGAGTGGAGTCGTGCAAGCAATATTTCACCCCATCAACGGCTGTGTATCGTGTACTGCGTGCTAATTCGTTCGACGTTATAGCCGATCCCAGCGAGCCGGATGTCATTGAGGAGTCTTTAGACCTGTACGCACCTTTCGCCCTGCGTCTAACTGAGACGTGGAATGGAGATCTGGCGCTGACACGATGCTGTGATGCAGGTTCCGCGCCAATTGCCTCTTCCGCAATTTCGAGATCAAAGGTGAGCTAGCAGTTCATCTCAAGCCACCAATTACATCGTTTGCCATCTGCGAGATAGCTGATAATGGATACACAATACTCTGTACTCGATCGCACAGGCCCCGCAGACCGACTCATGATCTACCTCATCCTCTTCATCTCCGAATGCCTCACAAAGCTCGCTCCTACGCCCGGCCGCCCGTCGCCTGCGTATCAAGAAGCCACCAAGCTTCTCTCCACTTTGGCCGTGGAGACATTCGCCTTGCCTGGCGATGCGGGATTCCCTCTGAATTCATTGTATCATGCTCCGGGCAGCAGGGCCGATGCTGGTGAGTCAGACGATTCATTTGACGATGTCCCATATCCACGGCATACATCCTTCATCAATTGCAGCCGTGCTCTACCACCATGTTTTTCTACAATAGCCTTTTCACTACCTCGTACAGCCCTCAGCCCACTGACACACCTTTGCACATTTCAGACGCCCTCCGGTCATACCTGACTCAAACTCGTTCCGAGCTCGCTCTCAGACTCGCCGATCGACTATACCCATACGAGCAGGAAGTCGGTGCCAATGGTGAGCCTACGGGCCAGCTCGGCCCTAGAGCAGCAAAACCCAGCAAGTGGTGGATGTCATTCCAGAAGCGGCGGTGAGTGTTTGTCTCTTCGTTTGGCTCAGAGTGTATCTAGGGAACACAGGCTGATATGTGTCTTCTGAATCAGATTCATGGGCAGAAGCTTGAGCGCTTAGTCCGCGAGCTAGCCAGTGTGGATTACGATGGGGAGCATTGATGTGCCTGTGTCTCGGCGCACCTCTGTGCGGAGCGGCCATGGCCAGGATTAGAGTCAGTGTGCGAGTGTACCGTGCGATATGAATCGCTGGAGAGGGCGAGTCGAGGTGAGCAGACACAAAGGATAACACCATGGACGAACAGGAGAGAGGGGAACAGAAAGGATTCGTCGAAAAGGACTTGCCAACTTATAGCTTCAGACATGCACCGAATTGTATTCCCAATGTCTGTCTGGCATTGGCATTGGCAGTGCGGGCTCAAAGGGAGGATGTGACGTGTATGGCCAACTGGTCATGTCATGAACGGAGCGAAGCAGTGCGAGGAAGGCGAGCGGGCTCTTATACACCACTACAGAGGCAACTCGCCTCCTCCTCCTCCTCCTCCTAATCCCAACCCTTCCACACGACTCGCTCTTTCCATCTTCACTTACTGAAATAACACACTCTCCACAACTTGCTTCACTCATCATGACCCAGCCAATGAAA
>JALPCB010000163.1:0-43302 GCA_026538395.1 Cryptococcus sp. GC_Crypt_3
AACAATATGGTGGCTAAGCTGACGGTCTGGCGGGTAGAGATTTTGATGTTGATGTTGATGTCGACGCTGAATTTGAGGTGGAGGCGGATCGTGCTGGTCCACTGGGCGGGTTACGCGATGAGGCATTAGGTCGGGAAGGGAGGGCATGGTTCCCACTGGGCGGTTTCAGGCTTGAAGATTGGGCGGATGAGGGCGGTTGAGAGGAAGATGCAGAAGCGCGAGCGTTGATGTTCGCATTTGCGTTTGTACCAGTGCCGGTGGCGGTGCCAGTGGCACTGCCCGTCGTGGGCTGGAACGGCTGTGCAGTGGCACTGAGCTTCCCACCACCACTGCTGCCTGCACCGCCGTTGGAGGAAGAGCCAGCGCCTAGTTGATCCACGTCCATCTTCTCCACTTCCTCCTGCACCTCCGTCGCCGTGGGCGCGGCGTTGGCCTCGATGGGTAATTTGGTATTCCGACATTCGTCGATGAGTTTTGTAATCTGCGCGAATTTGTCGAGGCGGGATTGCACGGTCGAGAGGTAGATGGTGTGCGAAGCGCGTTGTTCTTCCAGCGAGCTTTCCAGGGCGTTGATTTGCCTAAAAGTGCAAGATTAGCTTGAGCCTCGACTTGTCGAAGTATTGTCAAAGTCAGACCAAAACCCGCGGAGAGATACTTTGGTTCAGGCAGCAACGTAGCGAGAAGAGGGATGGGTTGAAGGAAGAGCGAACGCGAACGCGCACTCACTCATCCAGCTCTGCTCGGGTCTTACCCCTAGCTCGAATCTTCTTGGCCACTTCGTCGCACTGTATTTGGTGGTCCCTCAATCTGCGCTTCGCCTCAAGGTCGACCTTTTCCTGCGCGAGCGTAGATCTCAGACTCTCCGTGCGTTGCACTGACGCATCAAGACTGTCAGCTTAGCCACCATATTGTTTGAATCACGTATTTCTGGTTCCTCATTTTGTATCTGGTTGTCGTAATGATGAGGAGAGAGGAGAGCCGACTGACCTGTCTCCTCTGCTCGCCGATAATAAATATCCTTCTGCCTCTCCAGGTTTCCCACTGAAGCGATCACCCGCTCTATCCCCATTCTCCACTTCATCATCTCAAGCTCTATCATCTCCCGCTCCAACTCCACATCCACGTCCGGCACCTCACTTCCATTGCCTTGTGGTTGCTCTTCTATCGGCGCACCATCTTTGGTCGCTGTAGCAGCAGCAGCCGCGAGATGAGGGAAGCGATGGATCCGACGCAGTAGTGGGCGTATGTCGCGATCCGAGTGCGTGATCCGGAATCGATTCAGGGCATCTAATTCCAAGAACATATAGATGTAATCATCAGTAACAGTACTATCTGAGCGCGTAAGCCTATTGGAGAGAAGCGGCTTACCCTCCGTGAACGGCGCTGAGGAAGCCATTGTTCCAAGTGACTAAATTCCTCGGATTCAATCTTCAACGGCCGCGAGACGTGTATTGAATGTCAGATGTATGGACTCGACGTGATGCTATGTAAACGATGACAAGATGAGAGCTGGCAGTGTCTATGGAGAGTTGGAAAGCGAAATGACCAGTAGTGAGCGCAGACGCCAAATCACGTGACAGCTCTTTTGACCATTGTTATGCTAATGCTCTTGACTGGAGTACTGGAGTGATGACACTAAGTGATGCATGACAAAAGTCCTTTTCAATGATGCTACAAGTGATACGGTGGTATGCCAACGAACAATCCTCGTATCCTATCCAACTGTCCACCTCGCGCATCTGATCCATACATCGCCTATGACCGCACTGACCACACACTTTCTATCGGTGATGGCCATACCCGCTAGTCGCGGGATAGCCACCATATATCTGACCTGGCTGCGGTTGAGTCGACGCAGGCGGTCTCTGACCTTGCCCCTGTCCTTGCACCGGCCCTTGAGACGGAGAGTAGAACGCTTGCATGGGGCTGTAAGGCGCTTGTTGTTGTCCCGGCTGAGGCAACGGTCCCCTTCGCGGATCATATTGACCTTGACCTGGGGGAGGGCGAGCTTGTGCAGAGGGCTGCCAGTGTTGACCTGGTGCTGGGCTGGCACCCGGAGGCAAGCGTTGAGGGGGCTCCCAATTTCCGTTGGGCGCTTGAGCTTGGCCGGGAGGTGGGAGTGGACGCTGACCTTGTTGTTGGAAATGCTGCGGAGGGTGTTGTTGCGGACGATAGATTTGTCCAGGTTGAGGTTGACCAAGACTGAACAGTTGTCCGGGCTGAGGACCGCTCGAAGAAGGTGAAGAAGGGGAAGGGCGTTGCTGGAAGGGCGATGACGGACCACCGGGATACTGGAATATCTGTCCCGGTTGTGGGCCGGCGTGTGGAGGTCGAACGGGGCGTCCAGGCGATGCCCCGGCAACAGGCCCACCGAGATCGGGAGGTACTCGTCCATCCGTGACGACTCTTCTCATCCCCGCCGTACTAGGCCCTGGAGGTGGGATGGGGTTCGACATCGTTCTTTGACGCGCATCACCGTTGGGTATTGGACCAGGGGCAGTCGTTGGAGGCGGACCAAAGGAAGATTGCGGTACACCACCGGGCGGACCGCGAATGCCTTGAGGAGAACCAAAGGGGTATGATGGGTTCCCTTGGCCAGGCGCAGGAACAGGTCCGTTGTTGCTTGGCGGAGACAGAGTTCGAGGTGGTGCTTTGGATGGGGATGCCGTGTTTGGTCGGATGTGCTGCTGATGAGGGTGAGGTGGATGTTGAGGATGTTGGGGATGGTGGATTCCTCCGTGAAGCTGTTGCTGAGGGTGTGGGGGGCCTTGCTGAGGCGGTGGTGGACGCTGTTGGGGCTGCATCGGTCTCATGGGCGGTCCACTTCGAAGCTCATGATCAACCTGGGCATTTTGCATTCCATACTGCGGAGCTCGCATTGGGGCTTCGTTGTTCCTCCCATCTCTAGCTCGTTCAGGCTTCGACAGACTTGTTTTCTTTCCACTGATCGGCGACACGGGAGACGATGATGCCGGACTTGCTGACATCGGCGTTGGCGCTTGCGGCGGTACGGACGTTTCGATCGGCGCCAGAGGAGGCCGGGAGCCTGGTGACAACTTGCCAGCGGATCCTGAATCCGCTGGTCGAGGCGGAGTGCCTTTGACTGCAATTTTGGTTTCCTCCTTCTTGTCTTCCGGGTTTGGGGAGCCCGCCTTCTTCTCCTCGGAGACATTTCGACCGATCACTCCCAGATACCAGAACATGAGGTTGGAAATCAGGACCTGCTCGTAGAGTGGTCGTCTAGCATTGGCCAGTTTGATGTGACTGAGTCGATAGACCGCCCGCTCGACGTGGATAGGATATCGGGCGAAACTGGAAAAGCCAGCCGATAGGGACGGCGACGGAGGGGCACCAGCAGCTTTCGCAGACCTGGAACTGCCAAGCAATGCCGCTGCGGTAGCAGGACCAGCAGCGGAGAAACTGGCGACGGACGATATGTCTTCCTGCTTCTTCTTGTTGCCACCAAAGAGGGAGCCGAGGAAGCGGTCCTTGTCCTTCTTCGATTTGCCGTCCTTGTCTTTCTTATCCTTCTTCGAGAAGAACCCGCCCTTCTTCTCTTTCTCCTTCTCCTTTTCCTTGCCGCCCGTAGAACTTGTGGAAGACATCGCAGAGTCCACGCGGGTCAGAGCAGGACGGTCCATCGCTTCCGGAAGCATAGATGGCACTGATGGCTGCTGATGTTGCTGCTGCTGCTGTTGCAAAGCGATGCCAGGGGGAATCGCGGCTCGTTGAACTGGTGGAGCCATTCCGGGCAGCAGATCGTATTGCCCCTGAGGCGCACCCGGCCTCTGCTGAGGAGTGGAAGGTGATGTTGGACGTCCGAGAGGATCTTGGGGGATTTGCAGCGTAGGTCCGCTCGAAAGCGGTGGAATACTCGGTCGTTCTGGGAACTCTGAACCAGGTGATGGTCTTCGCAGACCACCCATCGGATCTCCGACCGACTCCTGCGTGGGAGTCCTGTCTGATTCAGACGAGAACCAGTCTGCATCGTCGTTGGCCACGATGGGAGGAAGGGAAAGTTTTCTTCCTGGAGGTGAAGAGTCAGGACTCGGGGATTCCGAGGGCGAACGAGACCTCGATGAGACAGAGCTCGATCGCGAATCCCTCGCATAGGCATCAAAGATATTGGCCTCGTCTGTGGATGCGTCGGAACCTCTCCGCTCTTCAAGGTGTTGTGGCGCGTCATGGAACGTGTCTTCATGCTCGTGAGATTCGTCGCTGCCACCATGAGGATACCCTTCGGGGTAGTCATCATCTTCCAACCCAGGGATTTCTCGATGTGGCGCAGCGGTCATTCGCCCTTTACGGGTCGCTGCGAATCGATGCCCGCCGCCATCGCCGGCCAATCCTGCTTTTCGGATTTTGGTGCGTGCTGATCGACGAAGAATGGAGCCGGGTCGAGGAGGTACGATGGGCGAGTCTCCATCATCGCCTTGAGGCACATCATCGTGTAGAACTGAAAGCGGGCAGTCAGCTACAATTGGACCGCAGAACGAGAATCACTTACAGCCTGGAGCGATGTTGGTGCTGAGACTTCTTCGCAGCATCTGCCGCATGGTAGCCGGGTCATCTTCTCCCGCTTCGTCTACTATTTCCTCCAGCTTTTGCAGATCTTGCAAGGTCAAGCCTTTCTCCGCCGATCTCCCACTGTAGATACTGATTGGTCTCTTGGATGGTAATGGAGGTCGTTCTTCTTCGATGTTGTCGCCTGCCTTTGGCTGGTATTGCCTACTGAGCATTGACCTTTTCCTGCCCAATCCTTCTGAACCTCGTTGACTAGTATTGCGGGAGAGCCAAGAAGAATTTCTGCTCAAGCCAGGCGCTTCGGCCGCTTCTGACGCATCGGCGCTGGCGGGATCAGGATGCGTGTGGGATTTCAAGAAAGCGCGGAATTCGCCTGGCGCAAGCTCAGGGTGTAGATGTGCGGGCACCCAGAACAAGCCTGCGCTCTCGCCGTCCAGGCCATCTGGGGTAGAGAGCGTGATGTCGTCATTGGAGGAGTAGGAAGTGGATGCTTCGGGGGATGGTGGTGGTAAGTCGGGATCAAGGGGAAGTGCGCCTGGTCCAGAGGAGGTGACTGAGCGCCGTCTCAGGTTACTACGTGCGGCATATGCAATATGTCAGCTGCTGCGTAAATTCAACAACAGATGCAAGTCGTGATGAGGACATACCGAAGGGTAGCGAGCTCTCGCTCGATCTCTTGATCAGATACCTCTGACGGCATGGTGTATGAGGGAGTGGAAGGGCGCCGAGTTCCGGACGATTTACAGAGGATGCGGTTGTCGCTCGCGAGCGCGTGACCGGTGTCGTCGAGTCTTGATTGGATTATCGTTTGACTACTGTCTCATGAAATGCGATGCGTGGAGGATGCGTCGGAGTCGGTGATTGCTGTCGATGTGAGGAAGGGACGTTATGAACATAAAAGCGAGGGAGGACTAGAAGATAGCAAATGGTGATTGGCACTTCGGCCTACGTGCTCGGGTGCCGGACGGAGCAGAATAGGGGATACAGCGATTGCGCACCAAGCTAGTCTTTCACGCGTCGAGCATACATCCGTGTGCTGTTATCCGAGACGCCGGGCTGTCGGGCTGCTGTAGGCGATGGTGGTCGACGCTGTTGAAGAAGTGACGGTACAAGGAACTACAGCTATGAATCGCTTCTGCCCAGTGTATGGTGTATTTAACCAGAGCCGTTGGCATGCCAGCATACTACGTAGCTTGTATACCGCCGTCCATTGTGAAACAGGGTAACTTGGTTAGGCGCGTCACACACGAGTCTTATCCTTCCCGACCTGCATACACGGCGAGACACGAAAGAGCTCTTCCATTTAGTACAATATCATGATTGTACAGCGCATGCATGAAGAGCTCCAGACTCGCTGTCGCCGCTCGTCCCTTGCCCATCTCTGGATTCAAGCATATAAAACATCATGATAGCTCACATGTGGACGTCTATGCGAGGTGATAGCTCCCCCAAGCTCAGGGCGGAAGGAAAGGCACGCAGAGTGGCAGCTCGGACAAAGTGTGGCGCTCTACCCCACACATGTGACAGCGTACAACAGATTGTATAAGCTGGTGTATAATCCAAGTCCAGTATCGAGTTCAATGGAGATAACGTCATTGGCCATGTGAGTGTGACAGCCGAGGTCCGGACATGTTAGAGCTAGACAGCAGCTTGTCTGCTCGAATTATGTCGGGGCACTGGTGGCTTCTCGACAGTCGAATTAATCACCATGATTCCACGTCGGTCACGGTGCTCCTCCTTTCTCAAAACGTCTCCCAGCCATCCTTTCGGTCTCGACCACTGTATCCGTAGGGGCTTGAAACAGAGCATAGTCCATACAAGCTTGCCACGGAGCGCTGCATTTCCCTTTCCTCCTTACTTATCTTCTGCTCACCGTACTGTTTGTCCACTGAATCTTGGACATAGCACACGACCACTTCTACTCCAGTGCAACCACTATTGACGCCTCTAGGTACGATGTCTCGATCTCAATGATCAGGTATTTCTACCACGTAAGTGGTGACCAATAAGAGAGAGAAGCCAGGAGATCTCTCTGAGTGGCTCGTACAGTATTCGAGAAGGTAGACGGCTGACATGACACCGCGGCGCTTCAATAACGGGCTATAAGCACATCGGCCTCAACGGCCTGTGTTGCTGCTCACATGGAACCGTGACCGAGCGAACGATTTTCGCCGATCTCACCTGCGATGCATCGGACCATCCCGGACACCGAATAGCAAGAGTTCACAAGTGCACTGAGTCTTCATGTCCTGAAGGCCGACAGCGCTGCATCATCGATCGCCGCGCTGGCTATACTATTGGCGGAACAACCGCGAGAGACGACACCGCTACAGGTGAGTGTGTCTGTTGTACATGCAAATTCTGGACTGGTACTCTGCTTCCCTGGTCCTCGCGTTCTGCCATGTGCTCGAGCAGGATCTAACATGTCGTTAACACTTCTTTTTCCAGAGTGGCAGCGTGTCAAAAGGGCCGGTTTAGGGCAGCTCTATGCGGAAAGAAGTAAGTCTGCAGCCGCCGTCAACCCTGTTTACTATGCTAGACTCACTTACTTCTCCCTGGCAGTGAGAGCCGAGGCCTCCGACCTCCTCTCCTCCACAAGTCAACAAATTGATGACGCTTCCTCCTCGGCTACTCAAACTGCTGGAGGCGACGCGACCCCCTCGCCCCAGACTGGGCATGTGTACTGTAGCACATGTATGGACAGGGACAAAACCGACATATTCGAGCTCGACAACGATGACAAATGTTTTCACAAGAAGCCGATCTTTTGAGACTGGGTCGTCCCATGTTAACTCGCTGTATGGGGCAAGTACTATATGCACTATCGTCGTAGGAACACATCTGGAACATGGTATACAGTATACTAGGTCATGTTCGCCCATCTCTGCTGACGGGTATTTAACGCTCAAACGAGCTTGGCGGGTTACAACCTTCAGCTCTGTTCTTGTATACGGCAACTGCAAGTTTCGATGTCAGTGAGGGGAGAGCGTCAACACTTATGCAAGCATTGCAGGGGTCGAAGTGATGCTTCTTTGCTTGGGGCATGCCGAGGCAGTGGTGAATTCTGGACTCTGGACAACCAGGCATTCACAACACACCTAAATCGTGGCAGTCCTCCTTTCCCACGACATCTCCCAACGATCCTTTCAATGCTGACCACTGTAACCGCCGGGGTTCGAAATGAGGCGTATCGTACATTGTTTCTCATGCTATACAAGCTTGCCATGGACCGCTCCATTCCCCTTTCCCTGCTACCTATATTTTCTTTCACCGTACTACTTTCCCAGTGCAATCGCTCAGCTCTCGCTATAGAACACGACCTCTCTTGCTCATTTGCAACCACTCACAACGCCACAAAGTACAATGTCGCAGTCTCAAGGGATGTCAGGTGTGGAATAGTGAGTACTAGACGCGGACTTCCTCCATAAGAACCATGATATACAGAGGAAGTCAATGGCTGACATGAAAGGGGTCGCCTCAAGTTCGACCAAGAAACGGAACCAGCTGAGGAAATTGTGTGCCTGCAAACAGCACAAAGAGGAGTCCTGGAGCACGCTACGGGCCCAGCTCACCTGCGTTGCGAAAGATCATCCTGGATCAACTCTGGTGGAAAGGGTGCATCGCTATGATGCAGCCTCGTGCGTTTCTGGGGCCGTGCATATGTGCGAAGTGGACCGGGAAACTGCCAGTCGCATCGGCGACATGAGATGGGAGGAAGGGGAGGGCTCCATCAGGGGTACGTGTGTCCTGCTGTACGCGTACAGTACCTTTCGGTGCTCTTTACAGTAACTTCGATAATTGTATACGTGGCAGCGGGCTCATCGGTGGGGCTGACACTCTTGACCGTAGTGTGGAAAAACATGTTATCTCAAGGGAAATTTGACCTTCGTCAGCAAAGAGGTGAGTCTCGATTTCGGTCATCCCATATTCAAGTCCTTTGCTAATCTCTCTAGCAGACGCAGGAGAGTCCAAAGGCATAACCTCCTCGCGCGCAATGGGCGATGAAACTTGCTCAGCCACGGACGCTACTGGCGAGGCGTGCTCCTCGGCCGCTCAGACAGTTGGTGAGGCATCCTCCTCGGCGTCTCAGAGTGCTGGCGACGCAGCTTCCTCGTGTCAGACTGGGCATTACTATTGCAAATGCTTGAGCGATCCGGAGGCCCCACAAATCGAGGTTGACGAAAATGGCAAGTGCGGAGAGTGCCATACCATCATTTACTGAGACCACTTCGTTCTGCTCTGCTCTGTACTGTACATACAGTACGGCATGTCAGAGTTGGCAGTTGTCCCAGGTACAGTCTATACTCCGCCACAAGAACGCACATGAGCATGCACGGTATATGCGATACATGCCAACTGAAGTCTCCTATTGGTAATCTATAGTCTAAGGCTCGTTACAATACACGCACATCTCAACTGCCGGGCACACAATGCTCGGAATCCAGAGCTGAATTGCCCCACCAACTAGGCCCCTGCCAGTTCCACACCACTCCGCCAAATAAGAGATAGATGACCAGAGCCGTAATGGACGTACCGGCGTCGAGGGCAGACGAGATCACGTAGATGTATTGTCCGTGCAGTCCCGGATGACGTTTAGCGAACCATGCGTTGGCAAGGACGGCGACCATCAGCGAGGTCAGGATGATGTTTGTCGGGCTGTGTCTCAAATCAGCCTTTGTTACTGTACGTAGTATCATCATCGCCTGAACTGACTATTGTGGCACGATCGATGCTCCGCTGCAGATAATTGGGAATACCACCTGGTACCAGCGTCAGCTTCGCTAGTCAGCAACGATCGCGTGAGCTGACCTTGTTGAACTTCCATCCAGGCCATCGCGTATGCGCCCACCAGCATGCGACAGGTACGATTGCGCCTATCACGAAACCAAGGTAGAGCACCTCGTAACCGCCACTGAAGAAACGAGCCGGCGCGACGGCACCCCAGATGATACTTGCCGAGTAAAATATGGCGGGGGCTCGACCTGTCCATTGTCCGGTAGGATCTATAGTGGAGCCATCGAGGTAGGGCCGCTTGGAGACTAGCACGGATTCCAATGTAACGTCTGAATCCGTAGATTAGCTCGACCGTTCAGTACAAGGCGTTGTGAAACAACCGCACAATTTGCTAATGCTCCAAGCACAGTCCCGATAATCTGGCACGCGAACATCTCCCGCGGTGGGATAGACGTGTACCACCCAAGCTTCAGGTCACCAGTCAGAGCGAGAGCTTGAGACATCGCCATATCTACGTTCTCTGTCAGAGCTGTGCGGTATTTTGCGGTTTCGAGACAGCTCACAGCCATAGCATTTGAACGTGACACTGTGGATTTGTGGATTCAGTGCATCAGCAGTGCAAGGCAGATCGTGTGGGCGAACGCTCACTTTCCGATAGGCTTCCCGGGCATCAGTATCCCAGCGACGCTACATGCGCAACGGTTCACATTAGCATATTTGCGCCTCTTCTCCGGCAGAGGACCGCCTGATGGACGTACAATTCGGTCAAAACGTTCTGTAGAAAAGGACATAAGCGTCTGACAAGTTCTATCGAGGTCGTTGGTCACACTCACCAGCCCTATAGTGGTATTGCTGACGGCAGTAATGATGCCGACTCTGCCCCATAGTCAGCTACGCAAATCGCAACGATATGATCGCAGTGGCTCACGGAACGAGGAAGACCTATACGAGCTTGTATCAGTATGGAATGCAGGGATGGAACGAAGATACTCACAGTTGCGATAGCCATAGATAACACTAGGGCCCAGACGGGCATCTGCAGCGGAGTCGTCTTAACGAGTATCACTGTATTGATGTCAATGCAGCTCTTGCTTGTACCTATTGCACTGAGGGATCCTCACCTGCTGCTCCAAAGTTGACTGCTAGTAGGCCAATATACCACGATGAAGGGACAGGCAGGTACGAACGCATGAGCTTACTAAGATTTGTCAGCGGGCAGCAATACCGGATGAGACCTTTTGACTCACTTGTGCACATCGTTGAGCGCTTGGCGATTAGATAACGCTATGAATCAATGTCAGCTTTACAAGACGTTTTATCTCCTGCCCAGCTGACCTTCCTTGATCTCCAGGCGATGCCATAGCCAAACGTGCACTAGCACGCTGGAGAGCGCAGCGAATGACAAACCATACGATAGGGCGCTAGCGACAGATAGCACTGTGAGCTTTGACCGAGTTGCATTTCTTGGTTTGCCAGCTCACAAGTATGGAGTGAGCAGTAGCGGTCGCGCCTCTTCCCAAGCGACATCGTCGAGTGACAAATCAGGTTTGAGGATTAACGTCACGTCAAACTTCTGAAAGGTCGAATTGTATAATCCGGCAGAAACTGAGGAGGGGAAACTGCGCGCGTCCCAGAAGTTGAAGATCAGGAGCAGGGGCATGATCTGCGACGAACGTATCTAGTGAGCTGGTTGATCTCACACGTTGTATGGTGCAGGACTGGTCAGCTCACGATCCATAGCATCCCTACCAATCCACCAAAGTAGTTGCCCAAAGCCCAGAAAGGGGTGTAGAGCGGTCCGCTGCTCCCTATACTGCTCCAATCGAAGGACAGGTCGAACATCCCCAATCCAGAATATGCGCTGCCCAACGTCCTTAACCACCAAGACCGGTTGTCAATGAGGCATAGTAGTGACACGGATGTCAAGGTGGGGAAGAGCAAGAAGGGTAGGAATTGATAGATGAACGTGACGAGGAAGATGATCATGAAGATCCGTAAGCGTTTTGCTGTTAGCAATTTTGCCGACGAGGACAAGCTTGATGATGTCGTCGAGTACAATGTCGTGAATAGCTGTACGGTGACTAGCGTCGATGGCCAGTACATCGCTGGTGGGGAGACGAGGAGGTTCTGCAGCATGCCTTCGAGTGATGTGAGCTTTACACACATCATATTGTGAGAATTGAGCTCACCAGCCAAGCCAAATCCGATACACTGCGTGGTGAGAAGCAGGAGGATTGACGGGACAGCCGACATGGGCGTATTGTAGTACAGAGTCATGATGGCCAGGATGTCCGCGGCGTAGGCTGATGACGCCCCGGAAGACGATAGGACGCTAGATACAAACACCATTCAGCTATTTTCCGTTGAACAAAAGCAGCCAGAATAGCTGACCTAACCAGGATAGCTTCCTTGATGCTGAATCGTCCCGGATTCAACTCCCATCCCAGAAATCTTCTACCTCGTGGAATGATCCGTTCATTGGCCAGTAGATGGCCCAGAGGGTAAGTCGCCAAAACCACGAAATAGGATGAAAAGGACGGCGCGTTAGACTTGAAGTAGAATACCTGAGAAGCAGATGCGCCCAAAGTACAGAAGCCCGAACCGAGGAGTATCACTCGCAGCGTCAAGGTCGGAAGCGATGTATCATCGGTGGAAGGAACTGTCTATCACAACACAAGGGTTGAGCTGATGCAAACAGTGACGCTCCAACAGGCCGACCAGTTCAGCTCACCCTCGCTATCAGAGTCTCGATACTGGACCCCTTGCCCAAGACCTCTTCCTCGTTTGCCACGTGCACATGCCGCGTCCCACTGTCGAGCGCCTCATCGGTATTTTCATGGCCGTACTTGCTCTGCTCTAGCAATTGGGCGTCCTCATGAAGGTCGTCGGCATCATCGTCGTACAGCTTTGAGGATTCACCCTCTAGCTCTGACAGCTCATATGCTTCGGCTTCCGCAGCTGAGACAGGCATGCTGCGTGATTATGTACCCTAGCGAGCGTGGGACGGAATGCTGAGGGAGTCGATGATGCTTTGACTCATGAGTGTGACATGGCGTGTTGCTCAATGCGACGAGCTGTACTAGAAGCGCAGTTGGACATGTCAATGTATGCTGCTGGTCGTTACCCCGCAACAACAAACGGCGCAGACGCGCATGAAATCACGGAGTTATCGTGACATCTCCGTCCAGTATCAATAGCAGCTTGGTGCAGAATACCACGTCACTCTCTCGTTCACCCCGCACGCGCGTCCACCTCATTCGCATCATCATCGTTGATATTCAGCGTATATCGATGTCGGTCACTCTTCCATCAACATAGATCACTAGCAAAGATGAACTCTGTCTTAACACAGCTTCAGCCACAAGCACCGCACGGTCGACTCGCTGCGCATGAGGATGAGGACGAGTTCGGAGATGCGGCTGCTTGGGGCTCAATGGGCGGTTTTGGCAACCTCTCAATGACCGGTGCCGTCAAAGGCATGCAAGTGCCCAGAGTCAGCAACGTGAGTCGATACTCAACTGCACGATCGGACTCATGAATGAGACTAGATAGCTGACTCGCGGCATACACCTGTAGCCCACAGCATTCCTCGACGCACACACCGATTCCATGTCCTCAAATCCCGAAGCGAAGATCAAGATAGCGCACGGTACCACTACTTTGGCATTCAGATTTCAAGGCGGTATCATCGTAGCGGTCGACTCGAGAGCTACGGCAGGCAGCTATATCGGTGGGTCGAGCTTCACGTCGCATTCGGACTGTTAGTGTGGCTGACTTTGACTATTGTATGGTAGCGTCTGGAACGGTGAAGAAGGTCATTGAGATCAACAAGTTCCTTTTGGGAACAATGGCTGGTGGCGCGGCAGACTGTCAATACTGGTGAGTCCGGTCTTCCACTAACCAGCGATCTTCGCGAGCTCGTCTTGCGCCATCTCCGTCTGCACTGAGCTCCCAGGAGAAGAGGCTGACTCATATGTCGTATTGTATAGGGAGACATACCTCGGTATGCAATGCCGCCTGTACGAGCTGAGGAACAAGGAGCGTATCTCTGTTGCTGCGGCATCCAAGATCCTCTCTAATATCGTGTATCAATACAAGGGAATGGGCTTGAGCATGGTAAGCTACCCTACCTCTCAATACCAAGCGAATGAAGCAGGATGCTGATCAGCGAACGTCCGATGCCATAGGGAACGATGGTCTGCGGTTGGGATAAGACAGGGCCCCGGATCTTCTACGTCGACGACGACGGACAACGTCTGAACGGCGATCTGTTCTCGGTCGGATCAGGAAGTACATTCGCCTACGGTGTTTTGGACCAGGTAAGCATAATCAAACATTCCATGTCCGGCCAGACATAGCAGATGATCAAATTCTGACGTCAATCTAATATGATGCTTATTGTAGGGTTACCACTGGGATCTGACAGATGAGGAAGCGCAGGAATTGGGACGGAGATCAATCATCGCCGCGGGCCATCGAGATGCGTTCTCGGGTAACACGTGTAATGTCTACCATGTCAGACAAGAAGGTTGGGAGTTTATTGGTGAGTTCAAGTCCATAATCGAGTTCACTACAGTTCCCCCGCCATCATTTACTGATGGATCCACGCTGTTACTCTGCACACAGGCAACTACGACGTCAACGAGCTGTGGTACGAGTACGAAGCCAAGAAGAAGGCCGCGAGAGAAAGCGCTACTGCCGGAGCTGCCGCTTCTCCAATCGCCGTGGACACGTAGAGCTGCGCATGAGAGGGCAAGCGAATTGATGTACTCGAGTATGCATGTGTATTACAGTACACTGTGCGGTTCGTAGATGCTTACAACATGATTGAGCGTCGTGATCCCCTACATAATAGCAATGCGTATGGTCCTGCTCGACCTTTTGATACAACGTCTTCCTTCGCACAGCCGCTCTGCTCTACAATGTCCACGTCATCCTCAGGATCAGAACCAAGAGGCCCAGCCTACAACGTACACACGAATCAAGTCAGCCTCAGCGACGCAAGCTGAGTGATCAGAAAGACGGAGCAACGCACCATGATATATCTTGGCTAAGCTCTCCACATCGCGCGCTTCTTGGATGAGCATATTGACCGTATACTCCACCGACAGCTCGGTGCTCAGCTTCCCCCTAATTTTGCCCAGCACTCTATCGGCTTTTTCCCTCACGCTGGCATCATGCCCCAGGACCAGGCCGCCCCCTTGGGCTCGCTGCAATTTATCCATGTCCCCTGCCCAGGCGTAGAGGGGATCGTGCTTGAATACTTCGAGAACAGTCAGGATCAAATCTGACGAATCCCGCAGTACGCGTAGTGTGTGCGAAGCACATTGTCGGAACGTCCCTTCTACTCCGCTGATGCCCAGAGCGTCGACTAGATCGTTGGTGAGTCGAAAAGGCACTTTTTCAGGTATACGAAGTTTGCGTCCCTATACCACCGGATGAGATGTCAGTGCGCTGCTCCTGATTCAAGCGAAGTGTAAACAACGTGGCCACACTCACATCTTCAAAGACGATCCCAAAATCGATATGCACCAGCTCGCCTGAACTCTGGTCAATGAGGATGTTCGAGCAATGCCTATCGCCCAATCCGACCATCCAGCCCACGATACTCGTCACAGCAACAGATCTCGAGTAATTGAGTCGCATAGCAAACCACGCGATGGGATCGCGGTGTTTCTCGGCAAAGAAATGACGCATGACTGGCTTGAAGGTCTCCATGTTCTTCAGGTATCGCTTGACAAGGTCGGCAGAGGTGGGGTCCTTCTCCTGTATGTCCGAGATACGCTTCTGGAAGTCTGTCGGGGACATGTCGTTCGGGCGGTACCTTCGGTGATGAACAGGAACACAGTCCCCATCAGCGCCTGGAACAGCTTGCGTCGAGGCAGCATGAACGGCAGATGCTCACCTCGAGTGCGCAGGCTTGAGCCATTCCCCTATACCACTGGTGCCTTCGACAAACTCTATGATACCTGTCCTTTCGGGTAACGGGACGACGTTATATGTTCTGAATCGCAGATCCCTAGCTTTGGCCTGACGATCACGAGCCAGAAGGTCGTTGGTCATAGTGAAGACTTGCTCCATCACCGCATCCTGACGGACTTCATCTTCCGCTTTGAACTGCGCGCACACGTGAGCTTTGCCTCCTCATATCAGAGCGTCTCGGTGACATTATCAAGGAAGTAAGGAATTGGCACTGACCAGCTGCACATGAACCTTCTTCTGCGTATCGTAGCACTCCATGATCCGCGGTCTATGCACGCCTCCAGCGATAGTATACCTCGTTCTGTATCTGACGAAAGTCGATATACCCCCGTACCTACATGTGAGGTCTATGGGAGGTGGTCTTGTCGCGATCGGTATATCGAGACGCAATTTGTTGAATGGGAAGGTAGTTGGGATATTATGTTGCGTTCCAGCTTTGGGTTTGGACTTGTCCGATGTCTGACTATCGCCTTTAGAAGTCGAGTATTCTTTATAGTGCGCCCAAGCAATCGAAGCCTCCGTGAATGCCTTCATGTGATTCGAGGCCTTTTGGGATAAGGGCTGTGAAGCATCCGAAGAGAGAATACCGAGGATCTCAGCTGCGGCTGGACCGCGACCTTCTTCGCTGGCACCAGCCGTGCCGACACCAGACTTGCGCCTTGCTGCCGATGATGATACTGCCGAGATATTGACGCCATAAGCAATGGTGATGACTTGATACAGGATATGATAGGGGTGTTCCCTGCTCATCTTCAGCATCAGGCCGTTCAACGACGTGTTGAAGTGAGATGGCTGAGGCGGTTTATAAAGCCTCGCGGCGAGTTGCGGACCCAGAAAGACGAACTTGTAAGTTGGGATCTTCTTCAAATGGTCAGCGAAATCCTTATTGACGTCTTCGTCATCATCGTGTTCCAGCCAGAGCGAGCAGAGGCGGGTGATAGAGTCGTCGTGCTGATCGGAAAGGGCGAGCGCAGTCGCGTACATCCTGAGACAAGTCTTGATATACGTCCGCCGTTCAGCTTCGAGTTCCTTGATAGCTTTAGCATCCTCTTCGACTTCTTGTGCCGCACGACTACTTCGAGAACTGCTCTCTCGCCGATTAGAGGATTTGAGCGTCGCTTCAATTTGTCGAAGTTCCGAAGACTTGCGATGATGGTACGCCTTGAGTCGCTCGAGCTCTGACGACTTGTTGAGCGCAGTATAATGTCCGTCGGCGAAAGATGCGTAGGTATGACAAAGACTGGCGTACTCGTCCGAAGAGATATTGTTGACTTTAGCCAGACTGTTCGCCTCATCAAAAGTCGACTTGATCTCATGAGCTGCTTTCAGCTTGGCGAGAGATGTCCAGTGAGCCTTCATTCAACATTAGCGGATCGTCCGATTGTTTGGTCCACAACTTACAATCCGTCCCAGAAGGACCGCGAGTCGTGCACCGTTCTTGGATTTTTTCCCACCCAGCTCCGCTGCCATTTCCACTACATGCTGGATGGCTAGCGCGTGCTCACCTTGAGCCCAGAGAACATGGCTGAAAGCATCTTGAGCGTCCTCGCTGAGCTCAACACCGCCGAGTTTAAGCTGTTGGACCGCGGTGACCGCGTTGACCGCAGCCTGCAAATTGCCATGCTCTCGTGCCATCTCGCCGAGACGGAGCTGACATCGTTTTTCGAGCTCGACGAGGTTGTCGAATCTCGGAGTAGTGAGATCCCCGAGCATGTTCTTTGTCTCCCTTTCGCGGCCTGCACGTAGCAGCGAGAGGTTGGTCGCTGTGATAGCTTCGGCCGTCGCGAAGCTTCGTAGCGGTCTCTCAGCATTGATAAGGCGTCAGGCAATGCTGATCGGACTCACTCAAATGACTTATTCAAGGTTGCAAAAGCGATCAATTGGTCCGAACCGATGGTAGGCTCTTCAAGCAATCCTTGGAAATCTGGCTCTAGCCAAAGCGCTACCTGTCTCAGACAGAGCAAATTACTGCTCGTGCTTTTGACCTGAGCCATCTGCTCCATTCCAAGCTTTGCGAGTCGGTCTGCTTCTCTCTCCAGCGACACGTTCACGACTTCGAGAGCAGCACTTATATCCCTTTCTCGATGCACAGCTCGCAGAGAGGCGTACAGAAGCGCTTGCGAGGCAGCCGGGCTGTCATTGTGTGAGGGTAGTATTGGCAGATCCCACTCGCCTGTACGCCAAGCCAATTCAAAGAAGAAAGGATCGTTCGTGTCGCTGTCGTTGTTCGCATCCGTGTCAGTGCCTTGTCGCCGATATTGACTAGCCACAGCGGACGCAAGCCGATTGAAGCCGAAATCGTGCAGGTCATGTAAGGCAGGAAGGAGATTTCGCTTGTAAGTGCTAGTGCTCGAAGTCGCCTCGATAGCAGCCCCATTCCACCCGAAAGCGCGTGTAGATTGTCCTTCATGTCGGAGCCGGCGGAGAAGCGCGTCGCGCACATCATTATTTTGGATGCCGTAAAACCCATCTGGATCTTCGACGTTGCTGTAGATCTCATACATGATCTGCGATGTCCAGCCCAAGGTAATCAGCTTTCCTGTACACTGCAACATATGCCAATGAACTCACATTCTGAACGCGAGAATCTGACGGCTCTACCCTATTCACTCTCTCCTGGTCCCTTGCTAGCTCAAGGAACAACATTGCGCTAGCGTAGGCCCCGCTCTTTACAGACGCCTCGCTGAGGAGGAGATAGTCGGTGTCCAGCCAGGCATCGTAGCTCAGCTCATTCTCAGTGCGATGGTAGGGCGGCCTGAAGTACCTCAAATAGAGGAATATATCGATGACGCACTGGACGGTATCGACCGATGCTGAAGGCCATTGAATGACCATGGCGAAGTGTTCCGAGAGTGCTTTGATTCGCTCTACAGCTACACCGTTTGGCGAGTTGGCTTTGGTGGGGGATGCTGAAGTACCAGTGCACGTGAGGGCGGCTCGGACGAGGTGAGGTAGTAGTCCATGGAGGGAGATGGCTGGGTTCGCGATCAGTGGTTCGAGAGAGCGATAGAAGGGGTCTTCCAGACTGACGATCTCGCAAAGCCCTTTGACTAGCTCGCGAGCCCAGATATCAACGGATCGTGATTTCTTGATCATATCTGGATTCTGCAGAGTGCTGAGCAACTCCCGTGTGGACAATGGCGAAGTCTGTTTACTTGGCGCCGAAGTCGGTATGTAGGCAGGGGTGATGACTGCCAATTTGTTCGATATTTCAGGAAGAAAGAGCTTGGCCATGTTGGATGATAACATGGATACCATCCCTTGCAGGGCGTAGTATGCTGTCGATCTCGTATCTTGCTGATCGGCATCGGTAAGCTTCACCACATCTTTGACAATGGTCACTCGGAGTTCAGCTTGAAGTTCCTGGACAGACGCTGATGGAGGTGGTGAAGCTTTGCTTCTCGCTCGATTGAGGACAGTCGGGACCGGGAGTTGATGTTTGGAGAATACCGACAACGCGTTGAGAGCAGGAGCGTGGATTTGACCGTTGGCCAGGTGGAGGATGTCAAGGAAAGCTTTGATTCCCTCCGTACGTGAGTCACCTCCCAATTTGCCTTTGAGATGCCAGAAGACGGACTGGACGAAGGTGGATATGGCTTCAGCGCGGGGGTGCGAGTCTGATCGGATCAGCTCGTAGTACTGATGGCATAGTTCCGAGCCATTCTTGACATTCGGACTCTCGCTCAGTGTTCTAAGATCCACGAAGAGGGGATTGACCGATATAGACAGGCGGTCTCGGAGGCTAGAAGGCCAAAGAATGACTGCAGCCTCGAAAGCTGGTCGACTCGCGGTAGATGCAATCCAGTTGGGAGCGCTTTGTAAGATCCATTCTTCAAGTTTGTCTCCGACCTCTTGCGTATTTGGATTTTGGGTAGCGGCCAAAACGGATCGTGCCGTACCAAGCGCAATGAATAGGTCGATCGAACTCGACAAGTGCGATGTAGCCTCTTGAACCTGATCGAAACCCCAAGCCAACATCGACAGCGCGATTCCGCAGATATCGGGTTGAAGCAGTAAGGCTAGTATCTCACGCAGATACGCTTGAAGAATGGTCGGGTTTCGCATTGCTGCAGGATGAAGGGCCAAGAGAAGGGCCAACCCTCGAAGATAACGCCTTTGCTCGCTGACAAGGAAGACGTGGTTGATCTGATGAGTGAGCCGAAGAATCGCACTGAAGACCATCTTGTCACCCAACGAGACGCCTTTTAGGGCTTTGAGATGATTGTATGCCGCCACTACCGCCGCAACTGAAGTGGACGGATCGACGGCATCCACATTCCCCAGCGACGCCGTATCGTTGGTCATGAGAGTATGAAAGGTCGCGCCGATGGCGGATGTGCTCTTCGTAGTGAGGTTGCCAGAATCATGAGTGCTTGAGGGGAGAGAGTCGAGAAAGTCGGCGATCTCAGATGTGGATTCTTTCAAATCTAGCGATTCCCACAAGTGCGCAGCGGTGTTGTCGGCATCGTTAGCAAACCTCTTTCCCAACTTCTGCCGATCATCGAGCCCAGGAAGAAGGCTCAAAGTCTGTATTGCCTGTTCAGCGCAGGCCGTAATGCTCGTTTCCTCTTCAACGCTCATACGAGAGAAAGCGTCGCACAGCGCCAATGCGGCGGCGGCAGGGAAATGCTGGATAGCTGCTTCTTCTGGCCGTATCGCCGCCGCCTCACAAAGAGCGATAAAGAAGTCGATCTCGCCGATCGACAGGATCTCTGGTCCAATGGTACTGAGGCAAGCTGCCGAAAATGCTTTTCGGGATGGGTACCCGTATAGCTGGTGTGAGATACGCATGGCCAACTGGCCTTCGCGCAGTTGACTCCGAGTGATCACGAGGGCATATGGCACATACAAAGCTGAAATCGAATCGAGGCCGAGTCGTTTGGCCACGGCACTCAGGCCGGATTGGAGATGGTGGTTGTATGTCTGATTGATGGCGGGTATCTCGTACAGATGGAAGACGGCAGCGGCGCGCTGTTGCGCGCTAGCCACGCAAACGTTCAATTTCCACAACAAGTGGGATACAAAGGAGCTCCAATGCGTATCTATTCCTGGCTGCTGTTGCAGGGAGGAGAAGTAGAACGTGGCCGCTTGCTCCGGTGCATTTGCTAAGACTGGTCGATAGAAGATTGATGCAGCGGACGTCGCCGCTCGGATTCGCACCCTCATATCGATATCGAGTAGCGCACGGGAAAGATAGGTTAGAGGTCCTTTTGCTACACCGTCTTCCATCTGAACATCGTCCTCTTCAGTCGCCTGTTGCCATAGCTCGACGGCCGTCTCGTGGTGCAGAAAGTCGTCCATGAAGCTTAGCATTGATAGGCGAACTCGCCAAGAGTTGATGATCCCCTTTTCCACCTTGGCAGCCAAGAAGCAGACGAGGTACATGGTCCGTTGCTGCAGTTCGAGATTCGCTGTATCGACTTCAAGCCAGATGCTCATTGAGCACCGCGCAAATTGTATGGCCAACCCTTGGAGACCTTCGTGTCGCGAGTATGCGTAAGAACTAAGCATCTCTTCGAGAGACGTGAGGATGAGATCAACAGCATCGACGCTGAGCGCGAGCCAGCCTTGGTGTATCGCCTCACAGACCGCCATGCCGACCCCGATGAATTGTTCGCCCTCTGCTTGAAGTAGGACGTTGAGCAACGATGGATCTCGCAATGCTCGTTGAGCGATAGCCTTGGACGCTAACATCGAGCCTTTCAGTCGAAGGGCCAAGGCGGTGTCAAGCAGCGATGCAGAGGTACGTTGACATTCCACTGCTTCCTTTGATAACGGCATGGCGTCCGATTCGGCGGTGCGGATCTCGCCAAAATCGTCATCTTCCGTGCGTCCAGGAAAGTGGATCTGCGTCCCATTCGTCACAGTCGATGGACCTGTCTTGCCAACCAGCTTGAGGCAAAGATCAAACAGCTCTTTCCCTGCTGCAGCCACCTGATGAGAAAGATGCATCAGTACAGATTTTCAACGCTGTCATATGCACTCACTGTCGGCAGGTGCCAGATCATACGCTCAATCGCCGCTGAGCGCAGACTACTGGTGCCTGATGGGTCCGAAGAAGCCGTGATAGGCGTAGGAGGGAAGATCGATTGCCCACTTGCGGAAATTTGACTTTGGCCCCAAGGATTTTGCGAAGCCATCTGGGAAGTCTGATTCGCTCCATTGTTTCCTACTGGATGATCTGATTCGATGGCCGAATCATACGAAGATGGTGGAAGAAGGTCTTGTCTGATGCCGGACTGACCATCAGGCTTGACTAGAATGGGCCAATGTTCCATTTCGACCGCGAGAACGTGTACGAGCGGTTGCAGACCACGCCATATCAAGTGCTGAGCGGGTGTCGATAGTGCCGACGAAAGTAGGTGAGGCTTCACTGTCACCAGGAGGCGGATAGCAGCTTGAATACATGACGTGTCCGGTGTCAAGCCGTTCAGTTGGAGTGACGCCTGAAACGATAGGGCCAAGACCATAAGGTCAATGCATCGACGGACACGCTCGGGAGCATGTACGGCTCCATGAGCCAATTCGAGCTCGGGTGCGGTGGACGATATTTCGTTGAGAAGAAAATTGGAGATGCGCCGCGGCCGACCGTCGAGGAATGAAAGGTTCTCATTTGACGAATGAGGCGCATCGGCCAGAGCGCTTGCTTGTGATCCAGGCGACGAGTCTTGAGTGGGAAAGATACCATGTAAGAGGAAATCGCGAACCGGTCTCGTTTTGGCCTCCTCGAGTATCCGATCGACAATAGCTGAATCGGGTAGGACTTCGAGAGTTGTCAAACCAGCGAGCGGATGGTGATTCGTCCGACCAATGGCGGATAGCAAGAGCAGGAAATCGGCGGCTGTAGCTGGTTCCATACGCCCCTTTCCTCTCGGTCCATCGAGTAATGCACTCTTTTCGAGCCACGTCAACACCTTGTTCTCAAGTTCCAGAGCGTACAGGCGGACATCGGATCTCGTCAACTGTAGAGCGGTGGCGAGAAAAGCGCAGACAGAGTCATAAGGGTAGATGGGCCCTTGGACATTCACATTCTGAAGGAGCGCGTGGATGTCTTTGATGCAGATTGATCTGTCCAGTCGATGGTGTCGCAGCAGCGTGACGGCAGCATGACAAGCTGCGCGACATAAGGGGGCGGAAGAAGATTTGCGCAGCGCGTGCGCCCAAGCTCTTTTCCAGTGGTCCTCGGCGGCTTTGCGTTGGGCCAGACGTTCAGACGGAGAACGCATGGTGCTAGATGACATCCTTTCGTCGTCACTTTCATTTTCCAGCGACAGCTGTGCGAGAATAGAGATACCAATGAAAGCCCAGCATTGCAGTGCTTCGTCGTCTTCGTCCAGCAAGTCGAGAAACGCACGGCGAACATCGGTTCGAGCTTCTGTGTGCAGCTTGTCCCAATGACGGTCAATGAGGAACACCATGACTTGTGAAGCGAGCAGACGCGCTTTTGTGGGGCCACTATCGATAGCAGACAGAAGACTGGTGAGAGCGTTCTCGATTCGTCGTCGCTTGGCCACGCTTCCTTCCCGGACTGGAGTTGGAGGAACAGAGGACTCCTGCGTGCTGTATAGCTGAATTTACGTCAGATTACATCGCTGGATACCACGAAGAAGACAGCTCACATGTATACAGACATCACGGTACAGCTCCAGGATCGCCCATGTCATCGCATGCTCGTGGTTGAAGTCGAACCCAGCTGAGAGACAGTGCAGCTCAAATGGTGCTTGAGAGGCTTGTCCATTTTCCTCTCGCATCCGTAGCAAACCGAGATCAAGTGGTTCGACGCCCCACTTCACCGTTGTCTCCTTCGACAAGACGTCCATCATCCTCAGCAAGGCATCTCGCACTCCTGCAGCTTGCTTGGCATCGACGAGCGACTTGTGAGTGACGTATGGTAGTATCATACGTAAAGCGATCACTACTTGTTCTCTCACCGCTTTGTTGCGCGTCGTCCATAGCGCAACAAGCTGTGGGAGGAGCTTGAGCGCAGCTGCGAGAAAGTCGTCCCGACAGTTCAGTTCGAGTTCGGCCATGACAACATTGAGTGAGCGAAGGATGATGAGATGTGCCGATGTCTCATTGGGATACTGCAGGAAGAAACGGTGTATCTTGAGCAGGATAGCATAGCCGATCTTCTCGACGGGTTGAGCGAGCTGATCCATCGTTGGTAGAGGCGGAAGCAGTGGTGCTGCAGAACTGGACAGGAGAATGGGTATGAGTGATATGAGCTCCATGTTGTGTTGGGAGATAGTAGCACGATGCTGATGCCGTCCGGTAGTCGAAGAGGGTCCAGCTTGAGTGCCGAAACCATCTGCCTCGGCTGATCGCTTGGATGGAAACTCGTCCTTGTCGTCAAGCTCCTCGTCCCATTCTTCCACTGTGCGCATGTCGTCGCCCAGAACCGACGCCCAGCATAAACCCATGAGTATTTTCCAGCTGTTCTGATCCAGGTTGTCGAGGTGTGGTCGATAGCTAAGCAGCGTCCTAAGGGCTTTAGCATAGTCGAGCGCGGCCGGTGGGAAGTTCTGACTGCCGTAGACGAGGAGGTGGATCACGTGGGTGAACAAGGCCATGAATGGTTTTCGAGAGAGTAGGAGGACGACTCGTTCGGTCATCCATCGCACAAGGGAGATGGCGTCGGCCAACCTGCGATCAGCTAATCAGGCTTCATGTATCAGCTCATGAGCGATCACCAGATAACCAATTGATGGTCATGAATCTAGATTTACCTGGCCCACTCGTCCCACCCTTCTTGATAGCAATCTTCTTCTCCATGCTCACTACTTGGAACAAGCACTGGAAAAAGGCCAACCATCCTGCCCCGCCGTCCCGCGAAGCGGTCTCCTGGAAGACGACGAGATTCTCCCTATTACTGAATATCTCGCGGATCTGCTCGTGTCCCGCTGAGCGCTCCTTGATCTTGTCCGACGAGTACCTGAGTAACGCAGATTGAAGACCGGAGACGGAGTTCATCCTGTCTCACCTCGTCAACAGAGGCCTCTACAGCAATGCCATGAGGAGTGGACTGGAAGGGAAGGAAAAGAGATGTGGAGAGTGCAGCAGCGACACTGCATGCGCCGGGGGAGATGATGGACTGCAGTGGGCTAGGATAGCGTTGCCGGGCCTGTCGCTGCTCGGTCGTCGACTTTTGGGTACTTGCTTGAGCTGTTTTGGGTATAGTGTGACAAGGATATCTGCTAGTAGAGCAAAGATAAAAGTTGGATCAATTCGGTTGATCTCAACCGGTCGTCATGTTGGCGATATATGCGTGAATTTGATCCCGTTGGCGCGTAAATGATCATCCTCGTCCAGCTACATCATCGACCATTATCACCTTTGTATACATGTTGCAGACCCCACCTGAGACCTAGACGGCAGCAAGAAGCGACTGAGACAACCGATGATGTCGCGCTCAATGATGGAGATCGAAGATGAATTGACGAGGCTATGGGGCTTGGTAGGCGAGCTGTCCGGTGAGCATCTCACTCCATAGTGTGCTAGGACCTAGAAAAGCTAATGGACTTGTATTTTGTGTCACGCAGTACAACTGGACAACAATCGAGCCCTCGTTATCCAGCTCAAGGCGCGATCGGAGAACGTCAAAGGCCAAGCAGCACACGTTGGCACAGGCTTCCCCCTACGGCGGTTCAACCTGGATATATCCAATGAAGAATTCCATTCGGAGCTGGAGGCCTTCTCGTCGCATCTGGTATTGGAGAACCAGCAATTACAGCATGAAAACAAGCAGCTCAACGCTCTCTTGAAGGAGTACGAGCAGACACTTGAGACTGTCATGGGCAAGTTTCGAGGAGTGGCCGTGAGTATCTCGTCTATATATTCAAAGCCGATGTCGAAACTATCCTCCACTGACTCCACCTTCTGATCATGGCACACAGCATACATCACAACAACATGACCTCTCGCTTCACTCGTACTACTCCTCCCTCCTGCAGACATTACAGACAGCACATTCATCCGCGCAATTACACGACTCAACATCACTCTCATTACTCCTGACCAGACTATCGACTCTGCTTCGCTCAACTCTAAAATCGATGGGTGGGGAGGAGAGCGATAGCGAGCTCGTATCGCATTTGGGCGGACTATTAGCTCTGACGCAAGCCGCCAACGGTAGCGCCAGCGCCAGTGGTAGTGGTAGCGGTAGTGGGAGTGGGAGTGGGAGTGGGGAAAGTGGTGATAGTGTCACCAGCGATTCGCCTCCTGCCTCGCCAGGCGATAATAAATCGGTCGCCTCCTCTTCGCGAGTCAGCTACATCTCGCACGCTCATGATCAGAGCGTTCCTCGAGCGCCGGCAAAACCAGTCAATTTTCCTGGTTTCATGCCTGGTTCGTCTGGAGGCTATGCAGGGACAGAAGGACAGTCTGACTGGGCACTAGAGCGAGAATTCGAAATAATGCGCCTGGAGGAAGAGAACAAGGCTCTGCGAGAATTGCTGGCTATTGCGCAAGAAACGGACATTCCGGCTGTTAGTGAAGTGACCGAAGACGAGGAGGACGGGGAGAGGAGTACCCAGGTCAGCCCGTTAGGCGGGAGAAGTCGGAAGAGCTCGTTGACTGTCGAGGAGCTCGAGAAGGGCGCGGTGGTCGAGGCTGATCAGCGCAGAGAGGCGGAGGAACTCGGTCTCTTGCATTCTGCTCAGGACGAGTCGGGCTCGGACGAGGGCGAAGCCCCTGGGGCAGGCCAATCGGATGAGGGAGAGCACAGTTCTTTGGTAGAAGAAAAAGCCCAAAGACCTTTACTGAACGAGTCAGTCCTGGGTTTCCAAGCTGGTCTGCCCCCGCCCGAAGAGGCTGTAGTCGACGACAGCGATGGAGAGCTCGGCCGCGAGTCATAAAGGCATCGGGGAGACGTAGGAGTAGGAGTAAAATTGTATCTGTATCATATATCCATATCACGACATGTAACGAGACGTGTTCCTCCTGCTTATATCACATATACATGGCTTGGTCCTGTTCTCATCACGCTACAGACCTATCGGGTGATGGTCACGTTGTTCTCACCACCGCCGCCACCCCCAGTACCTTCCATAGCAGCCACGGCGTCGTCTTTCGTGCCTCCCAGCTCGAGCTTTTGTAATAGCTCATCGAGCTCTGATGGGCGATAAATCTTCGCCAAGGGCTGTTTTGAGCCGGCGTGCAGGGTCATCGTGGCGAACTCCACTTTATGAGTAATCGAGAATCAGCGACACGTCCAGCATTTTAGGTAAAAGCAGAGTATCTTATAGCCAACACTGGAATGGTGATTGATGGTCAAGGAGATTTACTCACACTTCTCACTGCTCAATTTGGTCGAATCCATAGTTTTGGCCATAACCTTTAACGCCAGACTCATGGCGTCCTCCAAACTCAGATCCTCCTTGTAATCCTGCTTGAGCAAACTTGACGCCGAAGAGTGGTTTGCACCTATGCAAGTTGCTTTCCACCCAGAGTAGTTGCCTGAGGGGTCGGACTGATACAGCTGGAATCCGTACAGTGGGTCCCACCCTATGTACAGTAATGCCACGCCGAAGGGTCGCAGACCTGCAGGGGAGCAACAAAATGAGTGATCATCAGCTCGACTCTGCGTAAGACGTGCAGCGTATGCGATGCGCCAAAGCTCACCTCCGAACTGCGTGTAACCCTGCTTCATATCGCACAACCTCTGCACAAGCATCTCGACGGGGATGTCCTCATCGTAGGTAAACAGATGTCTTTGGGCGCTGTTCCGTGCGAAGTTGACGAGCGAGTTGGCGTCGGATGTGATACCTGCGAGACCGGCGAGGATGTTGCTGCGGGAGGGAAGTGAAGATCAAGAGTTATTGCAGATAGTGCAAGGGGGTTGATAGAGAGTAAATATTGTCAGCTGTGTCATTGAACGGATCATGGAGAAGCCGCGACGCACTTGTTCAGCAAGAAGATCTTCTCCCCTCCGCCTCCCATCCACGCTTCGGCGCCCTCCCCACCAATGCCTGATCCTCCAGGAGCAAGCGACAGATCGAGCAGCTTTCCCGTGACTTTCTGCATAGCGATCAATGATATCAGCTTTTGTCTCTGCTACACCAATACGTATGCAGGTATTTATGACTAACCTTCTCTGCTGCTAGTGCTATACCCTCTTTTGAGAGGATGGCAAGGACTGTACCAGCGTGCGAAATCGCTTCCATGGCGTATTCGACTGTGCGAGTGTAAGCGGACATCAAGCTCCTAGCTTGTGATCATGAGATCTTGAACGTACCCTGGAAGAGACGCCCTAAGTATTTGGATCAGCGCGAGCTCAGTCGAATGGTGGGGAACAAGAGCTCACCTTCTGGCGAGAAGATCGTTGTTCTGCCTACAGATTCACGCGGAATGTCAGTACACCAATACATGAGATCTCAGCCAGCTGTCGAGCTGCAGCAAGAACGCACTATCGTATCGTCGAGCCTGTCATTATGTCAGCTACTTTGCCACGATTGCAATTGGGCTAGCTCACCATGATGTCTGCGTGTGAACGAGTATATGTTTACTTGTTGAACATATACATAGTGAGCAATGATGATGGTGGTGATCAAGGCCGCGACAGCGAAGCAACGACGCGGGGTCGCAACAGGTGCTCGTAAGTGAGAGTGACAATTACATAATTGACGATGGTGATACACCTCCACTTTAAAGCATCTCTCGAATTCACCTCGATTTCACTCTGGACTCTAGATCTACACTCGATCATACTCCTGGCTCGGACTGCGACTCTACTCGAACGACCACAAACACAGAACGACAATGGTGCGATCTGGATTACAGCAGGACGTCATCAACCTCTATAGACAGTATGTTCTTCTCTCTATCCTTCCACTCTCCACTCAGCCAGATATACAGCTGTACAGCTATACAGCTGCTCATCCCTCTGCCCAATATTCGTGATGCTGATCATACGTATTTAGAGGCGCAAAGAATGCATTCACCAAATCACCCGTGAGTTTCATCGCCAACTAAATCAATGATGGATAGGTTGTTATTACTGTTGCTGACCAGGTGAATATAGGAGAACCGCTCGAATTTCTTATTGCATCTCCGATACAATTTCCGTCATCCGCAATTACGATCCCGAGATTATACAGCAATAGAACATCAGGTGAGCCCTCCTATCATTTTCTTCGTATCAAACAATATGTTCATGGTGGGAAAGCTGATTGCGAGGACTTGCTAGCTGCGGAAAATGTCGCGAACGCTTGAGATGCTCTCTGAGCCATCGACGCAGCGGATCTCAGTCAGTCGGGAGATGGAGGATTGGTGGGCGGAGGAAGTGGCTCGGGTCAGAGCATCAGCATCATCACCGCCATCGTCATCGCCATCACAGGCGCAATCACAATCAGATTCGCAAACATTAGGGAAGACTGCATCCACTCAATCGTCACAAGCAGATAAGTCCAAAACAGGACCAGAAACGCCGCAAGCTCTCAAGCGAGATGAGGATGGGAGAGATAGAGATCAATGGGGAGGGACTCTGCCAGGTCATGGAGGCACATAGCTTCTACGTTTTCAAGCTCGTAGAATGTGTATAATATATGTTGGCATTAAAGTCATGATCATGAAAGCTCCAGAGAGCATCAGGTATATCTACCAAGAGCGAGTCTCTTCGTCCGCCCCTACGCCATGGCGACATCCCCATCATCGTCCTCATCCTCCTCGTCATGCTGGGCAGGCTGCACACCTCTCTTCTCCATGCCCTCGAGCAGCTCAGCAACATGCGCTCCAATTCCTTCATCGGGATACTCTGAATCAGAGTACAACTTCGCGCACTCGATCAACGAGCGCATACTCTCGCTGAAACATTCTTCGGCAGACATGGGCGTCTCGTCTTCTTCCTCTTCCCCTTCGCCTAACGTGACTGCCGTGGTAGACTTGGGAGGTACGGTGAGAAGCGATGGGTTCTCGGTGATAGCTTCGGCGCGGAGGTACAGCGCCCATCCTTCCAAATACGCGCCCTCGACGTTTAGCGAGTCTTCTTCTCGTACGATAGAGAGCAAGTCGACCGCCTCGAGATGGAGTGAATGTTCGAGCAACAATCGGGCGAGAGCGAGTCGCGCAGGGAAAGCGGGTAGTGTAGGGTCGACTAAGTTGCGTGACGACAAAGCAGTGATTCCGTTAGTCCTGACACCCTGATCCAGTCGGAAGAACTATACGCACAAGGCTCCTTGCCCTCCATGTCGTTGTATATACCCAAAGCGACCTCTTTGGCCTCGTCGAACCTGGACTGACTCATCCGTATACTGGCGAGCGAGAGCTTGACTTCTGGATCATTGGGTGAGATACTCAGTGCGCGGGCAATGAGCGCATCGCAGTTCGTCTCTGCGGCGTCTTCGAAGCTAAACGAGTACGAAAGATATATCAGCACAGTTGAACGATCTCGTGATGTTATGTGAATTGAGGCGAAGCGTACCAAAGGTCCGACATCCAAATCTCGATCATAGCCACTAGAGCAGTAACGGCCATTTTCCTCTCTTCCTCCACCTCGTCTTCCTCGTTCTCGTCAGAGGCAATTTGGCGTCCTTTGCCTTTCCGGTCTTTCTCAGAGATGATCTTCTCCAGCATCGCAGTAGCGGTGGAGTAGTATCCTAGTGCTTCTTGCGGGTTTTGAGCCGTCTGCGCAAGATAGAGGTACGGTGAAGGGTGAGAAGGAGCTTCGGGCGAATGCGGCGGGAAGAGTTGCAGGAGGTGCTACAATAATCTCTTGTTGTCAGCGTTCACGATCAAATGGTGCTGAGAGGCAAGACAGAAGTTAGAGGTCAGAAGAAATGACCCACCTCTCGACCAAGATCATCGTCCCCACCCTCAAGCTCTGCGACACCAACCAACTCCCGCGCTTCGAGATTGGTCGGTTCCAGCTCCAGTGCGCGCTCGAGGAACTTGATCGCAAGCTCGAAATTCGATTGCGCCAGTAAAGTATGCGCTTTATCAATCAAGCTAGCGGCGTTCACGGGGCCAGCACTTCCATTGGCCGCGGGAACGGACAACTTGGCCGGGGAGACTGCGGCTGCTGCAGCACCGCCGCTCTTGGCGGATCGCTTCGTTCGTGTCATTGCTGTCTCGTCGCTGATCAAGGTTGAGTACGAATAAGGCAGTTGGAATTGTGCATAAGTCGAAGTTTGAAATGAAAACATGACACTCAAGTGCACTTTGAACCAAGTTTTTGGGAGCGAGTCACGTGATTTGACAGCGATTGTGCCTGAACTCGTGTCATCGTACTGTAGACGACCCTCTCTTCTGTGTATGAGCAAGGTGTCCCTCGTCGCTCGTGGACAAAATAAGCATGAGCCATAATGAACGTTTAGTGCATCAGTAGCAGACGCGTATCTGCCTATTGGATGGACTGAACAGTCATGGAGTTACAACCACCAGCTCGTGAGGGACTACATCGCTATTGTGGTCCAGCGTGGCACGAGACGCGTGATCCCAATTATAATACTGTTATTGACGCAAAAATTCTCTGCTGTGACCGCGTTCTTTTGTTGTGTCATTTCCGTGCTCTTGCATGCCCTAACAATAGCAAAGAAGGGTTCTGACCAAAAAGGTTAAATCTGACACTCACAGCTCGCTTGATCATATCAAGTGCGTTTTAGCGAACAGAAGCACCGTCCGAGCAAATGGGCGAACAAGGCGACTTGAGCCTTGACAAGCAGCTGTACCAAAGTTATATCAGGTAGCTGCACAAGTACAAAACGGGTCTTTTGCTCATGCAGATTAGCTGCGCGCGGTCAATTACTGCACAAGTCCATCCCGCTTGTATTGCCGTTGCTAAGCCAGAATAAGCCAACAAGGGGGATTATTCAGTCCATCCTCAAACCTTCATGATGGCGGACATTCCAGATAAGAGTCATGATTGATGGCAGGGAGCGCGCCATCTGACCGTCAAATATCATTCAAGGTATACTACCCATCCACTGTATGAGGAGTATAGGCAAAATGCGCTCGAGGATCGCCCATCTATCTCCCACGCTCCGCTTTTGCGGGTTTCCATTTCACGCTTGCCCTCTACCGCTTGACGATTCAGCTCATCCTGGCCTGACAATAAGTGCTGCGACATCTCTGTGAGAACAAACATCTCAACTGAGTCTCGCGATCAGCGTAGCGAGCAGTGGGGCGCTTTCAGTGATCCAGTACTGTAACAATCATTGATGCCGAAAGTACAACTATTCGACTGCCAATATATCAGCTTTTGTATCATCGCTTCGGTGTGCCATCCGTACCTCCAGTCGGATATCCCGCACTCATGCTTCGCACCATGGACGGTTCAAATGCGCCGCACTGGTGAAACCTCTTACAGTATACGGATTCCCCCTCGTTTCTCTGCTCATGCCATCATCGCGTTCCCATTCGCCCATCTGGTGCACACGGCCACGATGGTCTTCGTGGCTAAGATTGACACGATAGTTCTCCATGACCCACTTGTGCAAGATCCTCCATGGCTAGAGTGGCCTTTAAGCGGGGTTTTGCCAAGGGTGCAGGGTTCACTTTCTCTCAGTGCTCCCAGGTCGAGGATATGAGAAGGATCATTTCATCAGGGAATTATCGAATGTGGAATCATGGCTGACGTTGCTGAAGGGTCGTATATAAGCGATATGTAAGCATGTTAAACCATGTAATTTGGTCATGCATCACGCAGTTCCACCTGCGTAGGCTATGAAGAGACTCTGATAATCTGTCTTTCGTGTTTGCAGTCGATTGCGGATGCCACTTGACAGTGCCACGACCGGATAAGATTTGGTTCGGTTTGACAACATTGACTTTTAAGCGCGACCAGCGTACTATCACTGTAGCATCACCGTCCGTCTTCGCTGCACACAACATATATACCGACCTACATATCTCGTTCAGCACAGACGGCACGATGGCAATGAACGGTGCTTCCGAGCCCCAGCCGCAAGTGCAAGTCGCAGTGCAAGGGCAAGCGACAGCACAAGCGGAAGCGCAGGTACCGATGCGCCTATCACTACTGCAGAACATAACGACGCAGTCCCTCCTCCTCACGCAACTATTCAGCTTACTAGCGGACCCCTCACCGTCAGCGTCGGCTGCGTCGAATGGAGCTAGCCAAATAGCGCAGCTCCGATCCGCGCTACAGCTCACGACGTCCGACCTAGCTTTATTGGTGCAGCAAGCACACGAGCACCAGAAAGCATGGAAGGCGCTGGAGGAGAAACGCACCCAAGTCCAGCTACTCGAGCGGAGGGTCAGGGGCTTAGTGAAGGTGCTCGAGCATGGGAGGGGAAAACTGGAGGGCTTGGTCAGGGAGGGCAGAGCGGTCGTTGCTCGGTTTGAGAGAAATGAGCAGAGTGAGTTCAGTTCGTTTCTATCCCATTTCGCTTTCGCTCTATGTCAACCTGGTCGGATCGCTACGATATCGCCGTCTGTGCCGAACGTACAAGCACCTCCCGGCGTGTCGCTCTGCCTTGACAACAAGTCCACCTTCGCGCTTGCATCAGAGCAGCTTAGCGCTGCTACACTGCGAGGCGACATCACGGAATCTTGTGGACCCCCCAGTCCTGTTCGAAACTCCTGCGCACGGAGTCAAGCTGACCACGTACATCCGCCCCACTACAACCATCGAACAGATCCGATCCCCGCCCCGACCCTCCTCGCGCACGCACACGCCCTCGCGCGGCACTCGTCCGCACCCATCTCGTCCCTCCTCGCGCCAGTCGACAAAGCGCAATACGCTCCTTGGCCCACTGAGATGCATATGCGCCAAGGGCTGTTATTCCAGATGCAGGGCAGTATGAGCGGGATAGGCGATACTGGCGTTGTCGGACAAGGTGAGTCTTTACTAAACATTGCTATAGCTAGAGTAGCAAGAAGCCATTTTACTGACGAGTCTGAATGGCAGACGCTGCCCCTGCGCCCGTGGCTGAGCAGCCAGTGATGGAACAACAGGTGCACGAAGAACCGGGCAGACGATATGATCCCAATGCTGTGTTCCAGCTCGAGCTCAACTCGGACGAGTCGGACGAGGACTAGCTGCGTGTGCAGTCTTATTACACCGATACATTCATCCAAGTGCAAGAAATTAGACGGCAATGTTGTATTTCTATCTCTATATGTGAAGTCCCATCGCGCTATCGCGCAAGTACATTACACTCCATGCATGTTGTGACCATGAGCATGCGACTGACTGTAGCTGTATCTGTAGCCAGTGGACCATGCGGTATGCGGTATGCAGTATGCAGTGAAAAGGAGAAATATGTAGTACAAATCCAGTCGTAAACATCATCGTGAGAGCGCTTCTCATGCGCAGTGGGCGCTCCTCGCTCATCCCCCAATACTCCCAGCACTAGCAATCTACCAATTCTTGAGCATCTCCCGAGACAGGGGCTCCGTCTCCATCTCGTATTCGACGTCCACCTTGGGTCTCCTTGCGCCGCCTGCCCGCTTCGCTCCGCCTTTGGGTGGTAGCTTCCTCTTTGTCCCAGCCGCAGGTGCAGGAGCAGCTTTCCGTGTGGGCGCTTCAGCGCCGTCTGTACCGTCTGCTGCGTCGGCGTCTTCACCATCGCCCTCTTCGTCGGAGACCTCGAGATCGGACGGGAACTCTTGGCCTGCTTCTTCGTCTGAGGTGTACTCGTCGAACTGCAAGGTTCAGGAAGTAAGCACTTGGTCAATTCCCCGACGTCGTTGCCAGTGCGTTGCCGCAGCATGGCAGCGAGGTTGTTTGAATACAGATGAGTGACGAGGATACGAAAGCTCACCTCGCTGCCGCTGTAGTCCTCCAGATCGCCAACTTCGCTCTCGTCGCTATCCTCGACATACTCCCTCTCGCCGCCTTCCCACTCCTCCTCATCCTCTAGACTCTCGTCGTCCTCGAGGTCCAGCTCGTCCTCCAACTCTTTGCCTTTACCCTTTGCCCGATCCATATCCAGGATCTGCTGCCAGACATCCTCGTTGACGTTGAGCGGTGCATCGCCATATGCCTTGGAGCGTAATCGCTCCAGTAACTCTTTCTCGATATTCTTCTCCAAGTGCGCTGCTGCAAGGGCCTTGCGCTCGCGGGTCGCTTCGCGTCGTTCGAGCTTCTTCTTGATCCCCACCATCTTCGGTCTGTAGACATATCACATTAATCACGACATCCACCGTCGCATCCCAGCGGGCGCGTTTAGCACTCACTGTTGCGTCAAGCTCAGCCGCCGCATCTTGATCAGATACTGCGTGATCTTCGTTATTCTCTGCTTGCATTTATGCGTGATGAAGTTTGGCCAGTATATAAGCTCTTTGTCGATCTACAACCGGCGGGTAAGCTATTGCACGACCGTCATTTGCAACCATAGTGGCTAGCTTACCTGCTCAAGCGCTTTGGCATAGTTGTTCGAGAGCTTTATCCTCTCCCACATATTTGCCGGTGAATGTGCTCGCTCAATCGTCTTCATGTAGAGGTACAGCACGCCTGTAAGTCGAAAGAAGGTGATGTCAGACATCAAATCCGCGTGATGAGTTCACCAGAGAAGCGAGATCACAGACTCACCCTCCTTCTCCCTAACGGTGGCATATCTCGAATTGGCAAGAGGACATGACTGTCTTGTGCAGAAACCCGTGAGGTTGTACTCGTTTCGACAGAAGTTCTGCGTCGATGTTCTATGATACGCCGTGAGCTACGGATGATCGCGTTGCACGCAATGTCTAGCTCACTTGACTTTGTACGAGCAGAATCTGCGACAGTGTCAGTCAGCAAGTGTGGCATAGCGGGTGGACAGAGCAGCTCACTGATGGTTGATAACGGACCAAATGACTTCGTCGGACTAGAACAGATTGGCGCGTTGGTAAGCAGCGCTTCTAAATGTGCAGGATGATAGCTCACCTGCATCTTGTCTCTCCTCGCTGCTGAGCTGTTGTTGTGCTGTTGCTACTGTTGCTGCTGTTTTGGCTTGACAAGATGTTTAAAATATGCTCAAGACGAGTGGACCAGCAAAAAACAAAAATCAGGCCAGTTACCCGGAAATTATTTAATTCTATCGTCATTTAATCCGTTTTTATCCCATCACGAGTACTAGCTATTTGCCACCCACCGTTTACGTAAATATCTCGATCAGTAGTCAGTCATAACACCTGCCCCGTCATTCGTCTTACAAGTTCAGGCAGATATCCACTACTCTTCGAACATCGTTGACGACCAGAGTACTACGATGGCCTCTCTACTATCTCAGCCGAGCACAAGCAGGGTAGGTGCCATGCTGGCGATGTGTAAGTCGATTCTCAGCTCTTTCACTCAGCAGCTTCCGCTAACTAGCACGATATGTAGCCCTCGCACGACCACTGCGCGTCACCCCGGCCATCTCTGCTATTCCCGCTTTGCACAGACAAACTCAGACTCGAGGGTTGCGCACAACTGCTCCCAAGAAAGCGTCGCATTTTGACACGTATTTGTTCGTGGAGAAATTAGAGAAGAATGGGATGACGCGCAAGCAGGCCGAGGGGGTGATGAGTGTTTTGGCCGAAGTGGTGGACGAGAGCATA
Organism: Cryptococcus sp. GC_Crypt_3; assembly: GCA_026538395.1. Classification (NCBI taxonomy): domain Eukaryota; kingdom Fungi; phylum Basidiomycota; class Tremellomycetes; order Tremellales; family Cryptococcaceae; genus Cryptococcus; species Cryptococcus sp. GC_Crypt_3. The sequence continues at coordinate 35,716 of JALPCB010000163.1, forward strand.
CGCGGGATGGAGGAGGGTCTAGTCAGCAAAGCCGAGCAGGAGAAGGTGAGTGACTGGAGAACTCAGTAACCTCGATACGGGACTGGTGCGCAATACTGATGCGATTCCTGTCGATGCGCAGATACGGTACACTGAGAAAGTGGACTTTGCGCGCCTTAAATCGGAACTGCAACTGCACGAGAAGAATGACCTGACGCTGATGAAAGCGGAGAACGACCGATTGATGGCCGACGTGGAGAAGCTGAAGCAGCGACTGAGGGAAGAAGTGACCCGGACTCAAGCTGGAGTCCGACTAGATCTGAACCTTGAAAAAGGGAGGATTAGGGACGAGAGCAGTCAGCAAGAACTCAAGATCAAGGAAGTGGACACGCGCATCGAGAGCGAGATCGCAGGGCTCAGGACGCAGATTGAACAGGCCAAATTCAGTATCCTGCAGTACCTTGTTGGTGTCGCGACCGGTTCCGGAGCTTTGCTGGTGAGTCCGCTCGTTATATCACCAAAGCGAGTTGGCACCACTAACGATACGGTTTCATCAGCTCGCGTACATGAGGATGATGGTCAGTTCAAAGCTCACCGTATTGTGCAAAGTACACAGGCTGACGACGCACACAGAGATGATCCCCACCACGATGTCGCCGGTCATATCACCGTTTATATCACATGCACAGATGTTGTCGGATGCATACTGCGTGCTTAGGGGATGTAACGCTTCTCAGAGCCTAATCATCGTGCAGAATGCAGAGACGTACTCTGCCCACACAGACATATGCAGTTGCCTTCGTTGTCATTCTTTATAAGATACCTATGCAGAATGAGCGCTGTATTGAACCTACACGATCCTCTCCATCTCTTCTTTGCCAATCATCCTGTACGCCATGAACAGTCGTCACTGACACGTCGCTATGGCTTCTATGAGATTAAGATCTCGCAAGTACGCAGACCCCTCTTCGTCCATGATTAGACTATCGAACTTCACTTCGAGTTCCGTTTACCGTTCTATCCTGGCTAGTAAATATCGACATGTATCGTAGGTGCCGTGATCGACTATATGATTGAGCTCCGAGGTACCTCTTGAGATACGCAGTATTTGGAGTGTGGTGGTTTCCCTATTCGGCTCGACCACAACGTGTTGACAGTGGAGTGTGATATGGGGGTTGTCGACATGGAGGCGTAAATCAGTCGGTTCGACCCCATGATCATCGCCGGCTGCACACATGAAGCTCTGTCAGGCTCTGTCCAGCTCTGCCCAGCTCTGCCTCTCAGATCTTGACCTCCCCCAGGACATCAGCCACCTCCGTACCTCTCTCCCTCAGCACGTCGATCCTGTTCCCCAACTCGTCCGATTGGGCGCTCCGATAAAGCGATTTGATAGTATCCATCTGGCCAAGATACCCTTTGACCAGAATCTGGCTTTGTTCGTGCGATGCAGTTGACGGTGTGTAAGTCGACAAGGCTTTTTGTGCGCTCATGCCGTCAGGATCTGTGCTCTCGCTTTTGCTGTTGCTAGCACTTTGTGAGGTGCTGAGCAGGACGGACGCGAGTGTTTTCGCATCTATAGTTCGGAGCGCTTCGAGGTCTGATATCAGCGCAGAGCGCGAGAGTCGGCCGTCTACGGAGGGGGATGCGGTCAGCGCCGAGCCAAGCTGAGGTGTGGGATATGACATGGTCGTTGTGCGTAGTGGAGGACTTGTGGATGAAATCGTTTGGGAATATGCATGCTGAAGTAGACATTGAAACGGTTGAACTCGCGCAGATCACTCGAGTGCTCGTGAAGGTGCGTAATGCAGGGCGGCGATCTCCGCTATGTAGTCTCGAAGGAGCAAAGCCACGAAGATTTCAGATTCAACGTCGTTGCATGTCACCAATATCCGACACGCTATCCTGCTTCAAGCATCGTCCATCACTGAGTCTCGCTATCACCGCACTCAAGAGCTCAAGTAGCAAGCCGGAATACCCCTCAAATCAGGCCGTAGCCTCAGTTCCATTTCTCTCCGACGACGATAGACGTACAGCGCCAACACCCACACCATGTCCCTCTCGTCCTCTACCCTCTCGCTGAAATTTATGCAGCGCGGCATAGCGCGCTCGTCCCAGAACCAACCCCAATCGAGTTCGGCGACCCCATCGACGGCTTCGGCAACAGCGGGCCCGTCCCGCTCTGCGCCTGCTCGCGCGCCTAGCTCAAACACTGAGTCGGCTACTGCCACAGGTGCTGCAGCAGGCGACGGAGGGGACCAAGCTGCTTCGCTAGAGGGTAGCGAAGGGCGGTGGTACCTACCTTCTCGATCGCGCGGCGGAGCAAGTTCGTCGACCAGTGGTGGAAAGGCAGCAGGAAAGGCTGGACCGGCCATATCGTTCGAATCGAGCTATTTACCATTCCTCACGTCTGCGTCGTATCAACCCCAGAATCAGAATGACCAATCAGGGGAGCATGTGGACGACGAGCCCTCTTCGGCAGCTACGGGGAGTGGTGGAGGAGGTCGAATGACTTTCGGCGGGTTTGGGAAGGCCCCCGAAGTCCGAAAAGGGAATGACGGGGGTGAAGATCAAGACGAGGACGAGGACGAGGACATGGAGGAAGATGGAGAGGAAGGGGTTGATGCGAGGCGTCAATCCCGCATCAAGGCCGCACGTCAAGTGAGTCCAAGCGCGTTGCCGACATTGAACGTGAGCTGATACACCCATCTCAATAGGAGACAGCGACCACGAACACGCCCCGCCCAGCGCGGCCGCAAGCGCAAGCGCAATCGACGCCTACACAACGCACTTTCCAACGACCAGCTGTATCCCCACCACCCGCTTCCCGTCCAAAGTCCACTCCAAGTCAAAATCGGACATCGCTCGCGGACAAGATGCGCCAGACCATCTCCGCGCGTGCAGCTGGCTCTTCCGCCGCTACCGAGGTCGAAGCAAAGCCGGAGCTGGACTCGAGCAGGGAAGCAGGTCCCGCCTCAAGCAATGGGACGCCTAGTAGTAAGAAGACTAAAGGGAAGAAGAAGCGGTCCGCCCCTGGGGACAGCGATATTGACGTGGTTCCCACCCGCACTTCAATGCTTGATTCAGACAGTCCGCTGAAGAAACCTAAATTGTCTTCGACATCGACACCAAAGGTCAAGTCTGAACCATCATCGCAACCAGTGACCAAAGACGATCGACGAGATGCCCAAGCACAATCGCAATCGCACGCCAAGACCGGGTCGAAGAATAAGAAGAAAGGCGGTCTTTCGCTCGATGAGCGAGAAGCGATGATCAAAGCTCAGAAAAAGGCTGAGAAGAAGGCGAAAGGGAAAGTGCAAAGCTAAGCTGAGCTGAGCTGAGCTGAATGTTTTAGTGATTGGTCTCCGGAAGAGCGTCAGGCATCCCATCGTGGTCTCTCCAAGACATATGTTGTATCGTATATCTATGCATAGAGAAGGACTTTGCCAAATCCACATAGCCTTTGGGTCAATCTACGACCACACTGCAGAGCATCGTTGCCCGTTGGCAGCGTGCCGCACTCTAGCTGATGATCTAACGTTGAGCAAGAAACTGCTCGCAGGCTGCATCTCGCGATTTCACATCACGTATATATATATATATATACAGAGGTATATGTACTTTCACTGGTACAGATCCTCGCCCGCTTCGTGGTCAGGCAAGCACTTTACACGATGCGAACTCGTGCTCGGCGACGAAGTTGGCCGTGATGAGACTCGATACTGGTAAGCCGATGTCTACGTGGTCAACCACTATCTGCAAGGGGACAAAGTCAAAGGCCAAAAGGCCAAAAGGCCAAAAGGCCGGACAATGACTGTGCACGCGAAGCAAGTCACGAATCTCATCAGTCGACGTATCGGGTTTAGTACTGGATTTGTCAGAAGCCACCGTCGCTGTATGCCCGTGCGACAACGCAACGTGGGTCAATGCGCCAATTTGTCGAGCAAATCAATGTAACTTGTCCAGCAGAGCACCATCGCTACCGCGACCGAGCAGAACACGCCGAGCTGCACAGAGCACATCCCCATTCTTCCTCTCGCTCTCACCCGCACTCTCCTTCTTCCCAGCGCACCCCAGCCAACCGGTCTGACTCAACTGACACACTGACACACTCAATAGAGCTTGGACACACCACCGAACCACGAACCAGCCTGTGATCAAATCTGCATCGCCCGAAAATGGTACATCACAATCGTATCAAATCGGGATTACGTCCCCGAGCCAAGCGTCATGATCTATGATATTCGGCTTGAGCCCGGAGCGGAAGAGGGGTCGGAATGCTAATGCGAATGGGTAGCGGGGTGTTTAGATGGTGGAGGGGAAGAGCATCTATCATATCACCAATATCATAATCAGCAGATGCTCTATACGACATGCGACACTGATTGTAGTAAAAGGGAGGAGCAGGAGAAGACACTCACGATGCGGACGGCGGCACCGAATGTCTTTGCGGGGAGGTTGACGCGGAACTTGGACTTGACAGCGCCCGAGTTACCGTGAGGGCGGGAGATACGGCTGTTGGTGGGGAGTGTCCGAGTAGCGAATTGCGGCGAGAGACAATGCAACGGGAAGTAGAGGAACAGAAAAGAGAATAGGAAGACTCGATCAGTAAGCAGTCTTGGGAATACGAGCATCCTCGCACTCACCCCCAGATGACACGGACACGGCTGCCGTTGATCTCCCTCTTGGCCTTGTAGACGTAGGCGACACGCTGCGCGGGGCGGACAGTATCAGCAGTGGTCTTTGCGTCTCTCAACACTGGAAAGGCTGGGCAGGCCGGATCCCCTTGTTCCTCTCCATCGTCTGCCGTCTTGCACGTCCTCGCCGCATAGCCGTCAAAGACGAACGCGGCCAGACGACTAGCGCAGACGACATCCTCCTTGTCCTACACTCCTGATCGCGCACTCCGTCCTCCTCATTGCCCATGACCACCACCATGATCCACATTCTCCTCTCCTCCTGCCCAGCACAGCCAACAACACGAGAAGCCAGATCCACTACCACTCACCTTACCCAGGTAGTGCCTGGCAGACTCCTTTGAGTCGACACCCTCGATCTGGAGCAAGGACTGGTTAGGCCTTGAGTTACGCTTTCCGCGCTTGTGTCCGAGGATTCGGCCTTTTGTGTAGAGACTGTGGGCGAGAGGCGTAGCGAAGCAGGAAGCGGTAGGGTCGAGGGCGGTATGAGCGATAGCGAGTTGGTCGGCATAGTGAGAAAAGGTAGTACACTAGTCAGCGCCTGTCCGACCATCACTCCATAATGCTCCAACGTCCCGCACAACGCTTCCAGCCTGTCACCAGCGCCAGCGCCATCTCCACCTCGCCGTCCTCCGCACTGCAGTCCAGAAAGCCCACTCACCGAGTAGCAGCCATCTTGCCCTGTAATGATTTTGACGGATAGAGAAAGGTCAACGAAGAGGTGTTGAGCCAAGTGATAAATTCGATGCAACGGTGCAACGCAGTGAGTGCCAACCCAGCAAGCGAGTGTCAGTCTGTCCAAGTGCTACAGTGCAGCACAGTGTAGTGTGGTACAGTGAGTGAGTGTGTGTCTGAGCCAGCCAAGGGTCCAAGGGCAAGTGCAAAAACCTCGAATTGCATTCTCGGCGAAATTCGGGAATTCCCCTTTGGTGCTGCGTCCACCTCGCGCTTTCCGACCATGTGGCGCTCGATCGGTCTTTACTTTAAATCCGATTCTGCCGTGTAGCACTCTGAAGTTGTTTATGCTAATGGTGATACTCGTATATTCGTAATCCTCTTCATGCAACAACGATCTGAATCGTCCGCATGCAGAGAAATATGCATCTTATTCTGGCGCGGATTGAAGCGGTATCGCCAGTCACTCGCGGTCCATGTGCAATGGAGAGCTAGCACAAGGGAGATCAACATGCACATAATGGTCCTTTGTATCTCTCCAGGCGACAATTCGCAGCTCGCATCAAGCATACTAGAGTCTGCTCGTGATATATCATGATTGAAAACATAGGTGTATAACGCTTTTCCAGTATCAGTTCCGAGGTGACCGCATCGCTTGACAGCTACACTAGATCAGAGAGTGCATCCTTCCATGCTATTGCATAGCATAGCCTCCTAGGCGAAGAAGTCAGGAATCGGACATCAACTATCTGATTGAATTCGGTAATCAACGAAGCCAGCCCGGCCGTCGCTGCTGTGCACAAACAAACATCTGACATCAAGCATCAAGCACCAGTCATCAAGCATCAAGCAACCTAGCAGCAAGCCAAGTGACTAGTCCTACCGTTGTCATTAAACCTGTGCGCAGCTGTGCATGCTTGGCAGGGATAGTGTACTGCGACCCATCCGTATCCGCACGATCTACGTCTGCGTCGATTCGCTTACTGCGTCCTTTCCTCTGCCAAGATCAAGTTTCAAGTTTCAAGTCTCAAGTTATTTTTCTCCCGTTCACATTCTCGTTACGACGGGCGAAAGACATTGGACCATAGATATTAGACCATAGAATATAGAGTCAGGGTACGGGATACAAATCCGAAATACAAGTCAACGAAAGGTATCATCCACCAGTGCAGCGCATACATCTATCGTTCTCGTCTCGTTGGAACGGCTGCGGATCGCTCACTGCTCGACTTCGCACTCGGCGCAGATCACGACTACGACGATAAAAACGTTCACTAACACGACAGGCAGGAGGAGAAGGGTGTAAACAAGCACTCTCGTCATTCAGGGACAGCGTGGAACAAAAGCAACAACGCACCAAAGAATCACAGCACTGAAGGACGAAAGCATCAGCTTTGTTTACTGCCGCCCTACAACATAAAACAGTTACCCTGAAGTTACCCCGTACTAGTACACATCGCACCAAATCCGCGTCCCACTCTCTCTTTCCTGCTTTTTGCTTTTACTTTCTTTGCCATTCCGCATCTCATCTCACTCTTTTCTTGATTCTTCATTCTTGATCTTATTAATTCATTCTCCCTTCTTCGCTCTTCACGACACACCTTCCTTCTCGACATAGACACTTGTGCTCTACATCTCGACGACTCACGACGATCACCTTTGTGTATCGGCCACGCACCGTAACAACCCACATTACCCCATAGCTCACGATCGCAACGCGTCCCGCTTCGCCCCTCTTTACTAGCACACACACAAGCTCATCAGCACACCACTTCCCATCTTTCACTCTCCCTAACACCATCTCCATTCGTTCGCCCACATAATGTCGGTACTCGCAAAAACAACCATCCTCCTCTCCATCCTCTCAGGCGCTTTCGCCCAGTCCACATCTGCAACAGCTACCGTCACCCAAGCTGTTCAGACCACCGCCACCTCGACAGACTCAGTCCCCTCAAGCATCCTCACAGAGGTCGCTGGTACCGGTCCCCAGGGTTTCTCCATCCCGTAAGTTTCTCCATCCTATATACTGTACTGCCATCATTCCTTCATTCCTTCATTCCTTCATCTCTCGCTGCGCGACAATCAATGCGGTCTGTGCGCAAGAGTCCCTTTCGCGCCCGACTTTATCCCTTTAGCTGTGCAATAAGTGTTCTCTGCCTCTGTCACTAACACTCCGCTCTCCTACAGTGCCCTGAGCGAGCTCACATCCGGTGCCGCCACCGACACCACCGTTGCTCTC
>JALPCB010000164.1:0-43055 GCA_026538395.1 Cryptococcus sp. GC_Crypt_3
CAAACATACCGCCTCCACCACCACCTCCGAACATACCACCACCGCCGCCGCCGCCGAACATGCCGCCGCCACCACCGCCCATGAAGGGAGGAGGGCCCATGTCTATTCGAATACTGTCAGCCTGCATTGTTCATCAATGGTAACATGCAGAAACTTACTGTGTGAGAAGAGGCCGCCGCCGCCGCCGTGCTAAAAGTCGCCAAGAGATCAGTACAAGGCATGTACACTGTGTAGTGAAAACACCTACGTGACCGCTGAAAGCATTGGAGATGAGCTTGCCTGCCAGAAGAGTACCGGCACCAGCTGCGACACCAGTACCGATGCTACCCCAGTTGGAACTAGATTGCTGGGTTTGCTGAGGCGCGTAACCAGTGTTGTAGCCCTGGTATGACTGCGCCTGCTGCTGCTGCTCAGGATGGTCAGCTGCAATGTCATGAGCTGGCTGGTGACCTTTGACTCACGTTCTTGCCCATGAGACTGCCTACCATACTTCCGAGCCCGCGCTCATCTTGGCCTTGGGCATTTCCAGGAACGGGGTCGGCGGTGCTGCCAGCATTCATAAACTCGGCTGCCTGACCTTGGCCACCTTGCACGCCCATCTGCTGTGCAGTTTGGAGAGCGACCTGTTGCTCGGGGTGCACCTGGCCGTCGGTCATGCCTGGGTGCGTCCATGAGGTAGTGGGTGGGTTGGTGGAAGGGTTGATGTAGAAGTAAGTCTGGTAGTTTGTGTCGAACTGCCTGATCCTATTGGGCGGAGCAGCGAGTCAGCGATTTAGCAAATATGAGTGAGACCAGCAGGTGAGACGTACCAAGGAGCGGGCAGGTCGGCGCTTTCGGGTGCTGGTGAAGACATTTTGTGATTGTGATTATGTGCAGTTGCAGTGAAGAATGAGGAGAAAGAGGAGAAAGAGAAATTAGATGTGACTAGGAGGGATTAAGCGTAAAGGGTGGAGTGAGTGAGTGGGTGAGTGAGTGAAGGAGTGACCCGGCAATGACGTGTTGCTGTTCATGTTTCCGCAGTCGCACAAGCTTTGACCGTGGCAGATCGCGGGCCAATACTTCATTCGTTTGCTGTCGAGAGCGCAGTATGGCTCATATATGCTATGCATCAGTATTCTTAGGGATAACCACAGCTGATTGCTTCAGCTGACAAAGCATCTTGCAGTAGAAGTGCACTACATTGGATTGATGTATTGATCTATAATATATGATATCATGCTGAACTGCCCAAATGTCCATTACCCTCCCGACAGCTCGCTCATATATGATCCGGCATCTTCCGCCGCACTCTTCTCTTCACCACGAACTCTGCAATGCCCTAGAGAAAAGCTATGTCAGCCCTCTATCGACCACAGGGGAGTCACGGCGACTCACATAAACGACGGCATCAAGGAGACCAACGGAAAGTACAAACCACGTCGAGATCACGGTGAGGACAGGATTGGTCTGCCCGTTATGTACCATGTCGTACACTAATCTAATCAGCGACGCCGAGAACGAGACCATGTACTGTGACCGATATTGTCAGCAAAAGAGTCCCACGCAGAGGATGGGATGCGACTGACCGCTATAGGGAAATAGAGCATTAACAAGCTCGCCTGTCGGTTGAAGTACGCCGACGCCGACAATTGCGGCAGCCTGTGACCAACGCGGCTTTCTGCACCGTCGGCTTCCTCATCGTTCCCTGCCGGCCCGTTGTATTCTTCGAAGAACTCCTTGAGTGTCTGCCCAGGTGGTTCTTGGTCCCATTCTTCCTCTTCCACTTCTAACGGTTTCGAGTTTATCGAGTCGGTCTCTCCTCTGCTTCCTGCCGAGAGCACGGGACTGAGCAAATTGGTCGCTGGAAGGCTATGCGGTGTGACCAAGTTTGTCGTCGCTGTCGATTCTGTTGATGTCGGCATCTCAGACTTGTAGCTCAGTTCAGGAGTGACGAACATGTCGGCCGCTGAAGGACGATGCGAGCTGGTACGAGTAATGGAAACGGAGGACGACGAGGTCGATGCTGCTCGCACTTCGCGCCCGGTCATCGGATCCTGTTTGTCAGAAATGGGCGTTGCCAAGTCTATGGAGACTGGTCGAGACGGGAGGAGTATACCACCAGAAATGGTCGGTGCAAATTCGACCACACTTGTGGTCTGAGCAGGGGGGATATAGCTGGTTGTTTGTCCTCCACTGAGTTGCACGAATTCGAGAGCTTCCCACGGCGCCTCCGGGTTGTACGCGGCGGGTTCTTTACCATAGGAATTGTTTCTGCCAAAATTGGCCAACGGCCTGAGGATCTTCGGGGTGTTGACGTGCTCCTCCCTGCTCGCATGTCCTTCGCCCGTGACGAAATGGCTCGACAGTTGGATCGTGTCGGGTCGTCGAAGGAAATTGTATAACCCGCAATACAGGACGCCAATGACAACGAAGACGAAAGCTCGAGGGACGAATTGGACGAGGTCCCGGGCGAGAGTCCCACTAGCATTTGTGCCGTAGTAACACAGACTACCACCATTTGACCAACCGATAGTGACGTGCCAGACTGTTTATCGTCAGCAGGCTGCATCAGCCGTCGATCAATGACTCACTGCCAGCGTGTAACGCAGAGACACCCCAGATGATCGGGAAGAACGTCCAGGAGTACCGATCCATGAGCGTGGTGGCACGGGATAGAGGGAATTTCTGAGGGTGATGACAAGAGATCAGTATGACTGTCGAGTCTCCATCTGCTAGCAGCCAGTTGTATCGACTTACAAGGAGAAGGAATGTGGCGATAGCGATGGACAATGTCCACATATGTTGTGTAAAGAGAACAGTGCTGAGCCCGAAAGCGGCGGCGTTCTACGTCGTGACCATCAGCATCAGCTTCCTGGACAAGGCACAATCCACAAAAGGGACCTGCACGAGAGACTCACGCATCGAGCCGAGCCTGTCTTCAACCCCCCAGCGGCCAGATATTGAATCTCTTCGACGAAAACGATGAACCTGCGAGACGTGAGCAGTCAGCGGTCACTCTGTCTTTGGACATCCTTGAATATGCCGTCCACGCACCCTAGCAAGACATCGCTCAAGACCATGCCAACCAACAACCTGACTCTCAACTTGCCTCGTCCCTGACGTAGCAGGGATATGAGGAGGTATAGCGCTGCGACAATGGTGAGGCCCGAGATAATCGCGCCACCTAGTGCGCTGACCCAGGTTATTTTGGTCATTGCGACTCTGTGCGCTCCATATATAGGCTCGGTAGACTGGGAACGAAGGTATCGGATGCTCGTGGGGATGCCGGTCGGGCCGCAGGGGTCAAAGTGAGCGTCTTTTCACTCGACGTCCCGGTAATCAATGGTGTTGATTGGGGCTTGATGTCAAATATCGACCTCAGGTTGTCTGTAATAGTTGCCAATGTCGATGGTGATACATGAGTTTCGGAACAAGCAATGCGATAGAAGACGTATAATTGGTGTATTGCGACAACACGTTTAAAGATGATGACTTAAAACAAACGTACAAAAGAAGAAGCAAGACCGAGTTGATGCTGAGGACCGTGAGCACCGAGCGGAACGAGTAACAGCAACAAGCATGAACTTGTTTCTCTTGTGCTTGTGCTTGTGCTTGCTTGGGCTGGGAATAGAAAGTGGCGCGGTCGTCCGAGATCGACTTGTATGCGAGTACTGTCCGATGACCTCCTCGTCTACGGCTATGAGCCTTTGCTTTGATCTGCAACAACAACGACAATGCTACACTAGGACTGGTACTCGTGCAGAACGGGTAAAGGGTAAAGGGCCGGGGGGTCGAGATTGAACGTAAAGTGACAAGCTAAAGCCGGCACTGAGTAACAGTGTGGGCAGGCAGTGAGAGAGGACCGGTGCGACGATGTGACGATGTGCTGGTTGCTGGTGTGTAGCTGGTGACGCGCCTGTACGGAGAGCCGAAGGATCAGAGGTACTGACAAGGGTAAACAGGGGAGGAGGGGCACGAGGCGCGGGGACCGGTTTACGGATCTGCAGGCTACCAGGCGCGAAGCGCATAGCGCAGGGCACAAGCGAGAGAAGGCTGGCAGGCAGGTACCAATCCTCCTTGGTGATCGTCGCTGTATTCCTAGTAGTAAGTACTCTGCTTTAGGCAGGTCTCAGAGCCACAACAACCCGATTCCCTGAATCATAATTAAAGTCTGGATGAGATCGCGCATCGGAAAGCGCGCTTGGCTTCGAATCTTTCTAGCTCAAGGTTTATAGCCAAAGCATCACGGCATCTCATAGCTTATTTGTTTTCCACTCTCACTCGGCTAGCGGTACCGGTGGTCTTTCGTCATCTGGTCTTGCTTCTTGCGCAAAGATGCTTCTGGGCTCGACGGCGGCTTTTTATCCGAGCTCGAGCTCGTCGGAGTGTTCACAACTTGGTCGGTGGCAGATGTTGAGTGGTTGATGGTAGATGTACGTGATTCGTTCCGTTCAAGTAAAAATTGCATGAGACGTCATTCACAGAGTCGTGAAGTAGTAGAATGTTGATGAAAGAGCAACCTGCATGACCGCTGCTTGAGACATGCTAGCGCGGGACTGAACTCACGGGAAACAGAGTTGGGCACTACAGGCTACAGGCTATAGGCTACAGGCTACGGCTCGTGGCTCGTGTCTGGTGACAACTGACACCGCAGGCTGAACGCGCAGCGCAGCGCAAAGTACGACGACCTCACTCCGCCTGGCATCGCTCTGCTCAGATATAGTAACGTAGTAGTATGGCTTCCGTCCACATGCTTTCAAGATTGACTGCATCAGTCGTCCAGGAGCAGCACGAGCATCTGCCTCTTTGTACTTTTGTGTCACCGGAGAAACATTGTGCAGACGATACATCGAGAATGGTGCGCAAAGCTGCTCTTGCCTCCATCGAGTCTCATTCTATATACCTATCATACACACGGGAGCAAAGCGTGTACCGTGTATCGTACCGCTCGCACTCTCGGACTCTCGTATTACTATGTTTTCGCAGCACCCAGCCTACTGCCTCCAGAAACGCAACCTATGAGCTTTTCAACGAGACCTCGCTAAGCACTCTGAACGCTTCCTTGTACGCGTCCAACAACGCCTTTACGCGCGTGCGTTCCGACACCAATGCCTCGTCCTCGAATAAGAGCTCTTCAAATAGATCAGGCTTGTACAGGTTCGTCACGAGGCGTTGCTGGATCGCTTCGCGAGAAAAGTTGACCTATGAAACGCGATGATACGGGTCAGAACGAGGGGTGTTGGCGAAGCAGGGCTCTAGGGACAGTGTCGGTACTCACCAATAGGTGCATGATTGACTTTGGGACGAGATCCTGGATGGTCTGCCGCACGATGCCGAAATAGCTGGCAATGAGGGACCGGATCAAGGTGGTCTCCATCTCCTCGCGATGCGTGAGGTGGAGAGGTTGATCTCCGAGGTTCTACGTAGGATCAGCATATATGTCCAGCATGCAATATATCAAACTCACGGCCTCTAGATGTTTGCCTAGGCTCTTCATGTCGAATGACGCTGAATTGTCTAAAGACCTGTTTCCCGCTCTTCGCCCGCTACCTAAATCAGGCAAGAGGTCCCGAGGGGGAGGTTGCCTCTGTCCCAAGTTTGATCTCTGCTGATCCCTGTCTCTTCTGTCGCCTCCTGGTGCTGAGCTAGTGTGAGGCACCGATACTCCACCATTTGGTCCACCGAAGAAATAGTTGAGGAATGTATCTTTGGCTTTTGACCCATGGGGAGAAGTACCAGCTATCGAGGACGGATGGCCTGGAATAGGCTGTAGAAGGTCACTGGGAGAGGATCCTGATGCTGTGCGACGGTGGTTCCGCTTCGAAGTCTCGGACAAAATGTTTTTCGCTACAGAAGGTTGACGAACGTCGGGAACGGAGGTGGAGGCGGAGCGAGGGTGACGGTTGGGTACTGGCAGTCCATTGGGAGGTGCCGAGCCCGCTTCATCGGATGAGGATTCTTCCTCGTCATCCGGAGAGCTTGCTTGTGAAGGAATCTGCAGATAGGGCGTCAGAGATGGTGCTCGCAATCGCAGACAAAATACTCACTCGAGCCATTTGGGTGGAAGCTGGTGCACCCTCTCGTGCGATAGCCGCGGATCCGGCAACGAAGTCAGGGTGGTTGGTGTTGATGTACGCCGCTTGGATGGAAATCAAGCTGGAGACGTATTCGGACGTTGGACCTAATCTTTCTCTCAAGAGCTCAGATACAGCCTCAATGAGCTGCGTCAACAATCTGGGGAAGCGTTGGAGTTCCTGCAGAGTATGTAAGCGTTATTCTCGTTTCAAGATGAAAGGCATTATTCACCGGACTGGTACAGTTGTGGCAGATCTTCATCAACTCCTCATACACCAGCTCGACGCATCGCAGACTTGGCGCCTCGAGAAGCTTGATTTGCGGTTTGACCAGGAGATCAAACGCTACTTCTGGAACGAACAAGCTCGGTCTTGGACCAGTAGAGTTCCTGATGGCTGTGCGTATATCGGACAAGGACAAGTTTTGCGCCGGGTCGATGTTCTGCAGGGCGTATCCGAAAACATCGTTGAAGATGTAGTATATTCGCGCTCCACCTGATAGCTCTTTGGTGGAAATCTCCAGAGATGTGCCGTCGATGGATGAGACGAAGTCTTTCGAGAATTCCGTCATCAGTTTGAGGATGAGTGAGCCCTGTAAAAGGTGTCAACTTCATCACATCGCACTGTCGAGTGACTCACTCGATGTTGCTCGCCGAGGAAGGTGGCGTCGCCAAAGGCATTGAGCTCCTGTTGCGTTTGTCCCATTAATGTGTTCAGGCGAGCCTTCATATCAGGCAATTTCTCACGGATGTGAGTCATCAAGACCTGTCCATCGCGATATACGTCAGCAGATGACCTAGAATACCTCCGTTGCACAACTTACAGCATTGAGCGTCTTGGCGAGATATTTTGTCCCGCACCTATGTGCGATATTCCTATAAACCGGATGCGTCTTAAAGAAATCCTCCTCCTTTTGCCTGGCCTCACTCATAGGCAGGTCCTGCATGATGTCCTGCTGGCTTCGGTTGACCACTCCGACGAATCCCAGTTTAAGAGGATACGTTCTCCCCGTCAGAATGTCAAGCGCGTTTGTACCGGCGTCCATTAAGTCGAGCTTGGACAGAACTCCGAGAGTGCGGAGACCCCGAGGGTCGACAGAACGTGCGAGTTTGAGAGCGTCAGAATTGGCCAAGTCCACGTTGGCCGGAGACACGGCGAGAATGACACTATGAAGTGGGTGAGCTAAAGTCTCACGCGGCCGAGAGGCTATCTACTCACGCATTGGGCTTCGAAATGTAATCAAGAACGAGATTCTTGATTTGCCTCTCGATATCGGTAGGCTGATCTCCCACAGGCACCTTTGTCAAGCCGGGCAGGTCGACAAGAGTGAGGTTCAGCACACCTGGGCCATAGATTTTCAGATTGATAGGCAGTTTGGATACGCCCTGCACACGGTTGTCAGTTCGCGAGGCGTTGATG
This sequence comes from Cryptococcus sp. GC_Crypt_3, assembly GCA_026538395.1. NCBI lineage: Eukaryota > Fungi > Basidiomycota > Tremellomycetes > Tremellales > Cryptococcaceae > Cryptococcus > Cryptococcus sp. GC_Crypt_3. Next base: position 7,473 of record JALPCB010000164.1, read on the forward strand.
AGCAGGGATACCAACTCACCTTATTCTGGCCCGCCACTCTGTATGTCTCCGCCTCAATCTCCTTTCGGATCTCTTCGAAATCCGTAAAGCGTCTGTTGATATGCAAGAACTCTGCGTACTCGGCGCCAGTGTCTTGACCCATAGTCCTTCCTCCTGGGCGCATGACACCAGCGCCAGCAGCTGCTGAAGGGTTAGAGTAAGAGTTATCAAAGTTAGGTAGGTACCCATTGTCGTCCAGTCCACCGATTCTTGGCGAACGACGGACAGAGGCGTCGGGAGAGTTTGCCGCAAGTGATGAAGTATTTTTGGTAGATCCTGGGGTGTGTATGAGTTGCAGGACGAGAGGACGACGCGTGACTATTCCCTGGCCACGAGGAAGGAAATCGCGCCCTACAATCGTCTCCAAGACCGATGATTTGCCAGAGGATTGCGAACCGACAACGACGATCTGGGGGAGGTCAACGGCATCGCCGCCAATAGCGTTGAAGGTGTCTTGAAGCTTGTTCACAAGCGCAATAAGATCACCGTCCATCGACATCGTCAAGTGTGATGTGGTTGGTATAGGGTATGGGGAAGTGAGCGTTTAGAGCCGCCGAGAAAGCGCGATGTTCTCTAAGGTACTGGAGGAGCGGGGAGGTGGCAGGACTGATCAGAGAGCTGTTCTCGCTCTTGCTGGTTGCCAGCGTCAAGCGGGACGATGAAGGAATAAGTGAAATTGGCGAGGCAGCGAAACGAATTATCGCCCAAAAGCTCCCGTAAGAGCGGTGAATACCGTGTATCGAGTAAGACCGAGAGAGCACGCGTGAAGCGGTAGTCGGCGATACGTCCGAGGTTTATGCTGTAGGCGACGGAGGGGGAACGGTGCGATGGTGCAGAGGTGCAATGGGTATTTCGTGTGTCAGTGCTGGCAGATCCAGTTCTCACTCGCTGTGCTGCCGAATACAGTGCGTCACTTTTGTAAACGACCGAGGGAAGCCTGAATGTTAATTGAGCAGCTCACTTTGCACTGATCCCACCACGTACCTAACCAGGTTCTTGCGTGCCTATTAAATGGTACTCTGGGCCACCGCAGGCGACAGCCAAGGCGCTGCTCGCCGCGTGGAATGGTTGATAGACGATGACACGCCACTGGGTCATTCACCTCTCTCACAACACAGCAACCTTATTGTCTCTATCGTTGCACTCGCTCATCACTCTCATATCAGCTTGGCGTTTCGCTTGTCTGCTGGCTCACCAGATATATCCTTTATATCAAAGCGAGCGACCCAGCTCATATACACCAGTGCATCCTTCACCATGGATCAACAGCTCATCAACCTCGTCAACAAGGTATGTTCATCATGAAGCTTTCGACGATTCCATTGCAGTCTCCTGCCGGCAGCCACCTGACGCTGACCACGCTTCGTAGTTGCAAGATGTGTTCGCGTCTATCGGTGTCTCCAACAACATCGTAAGTACCTCTCGCGCAATGCCTGAAGAGTGATTGACAGTGACACGTCATACTCATCTGTTCGTAGGATCTGCCGCAAATAACCGTTATCGGCTCTCAAAGCAGTGGTAAATCCTCAGTGCTTGAGGTGAGTCTGATCAGTTCGTTCGTTTGAGTGTATGGCTGACGGCGTGTCTGCACAGAACATTGTTGGACGCGACTTCCTTCCCCGAGGCACTGGTATCGTGACCAGACGGCCTTTGGTGAGCTTATCGTCTTACTGCGAGTCGCATGACTGATGGATGGTGTACTGCATAGGTCCTGCAACTAATCAACCGTCCTGCAACGAGCAAACCAAATGGTACCGCCGGAGATAAGCCCGAAGAGGCGATGGAAAAGGTCCAGCTGAACGAGAACAACCCAGACGAGTGGGGAGAGTTCTTGCATCTCCCCGGTCAAAAATTCCACGACTTCCACAAGATCCGTGATGAGATCGTGCGCGATACCGAGAAGATGACTGGAAAGAATGCCGGTGAGTACTGTGCAGCCGCTCACGAGTAGACTATGCTGACAACGCTGGCTAGGCATCTCCCCCAACCCCATCAACTTGCGTATATTCTCTCCCAACGTTCTCACTCTCACCCTGGTCGACCTGCCCGGTCTGACCAAGGTCCCAATTGGCGATCAGCCCCGTGATATCGAGAAGCAGATCCGAGACATGCTCATGCGATTCATCTCAAAGCCCAACGCAATCATCCTTGCTGTCACCGCTGCCAACACTGATTTGGCCAACTCGGATGGTCTCAAATTAGCTCGAGAGGTTGACCCCGAGGGCACAAGGACGATTGGTGTGCTCACAAAAGTCGATCTCATGGACCAAGGCACGGATGTCGTTGATATCCTGGCCGGAAGAGTCATTCCCTTACGCCTCGGCTACGTGCCTGTTGTCAACCGTGGTCAAAGAGATATCGATCAGTCCAAATCCATTTCTTCTGCTTTGGACAACGAGCGCAAGTTCTTCGAGAACCACGCCAGCTATGCAGGCAAGGCGCAATACTGCGGTACACCTTGGTTGGCTAGGAAGCTCAACATTGTGAGTCTCGTGCCGTATGGTATCTGCCTTGCTGACACCGTTGCAGATCCTCATGCATCACATTCGAAACACCCTCCCCGACATCAAAGCGCGTATCAGCCAGCAGCTTGCGAAATATCAGACAGAGCTTGCGTCTTTGGGTGGAGCTTTGGGCGAGACCAACCCCGGCAGTCTCGTGTTGTCGACTATCACCGAATTCTGTGCCGAGTTCCGCTCTGCCATCGACGGTAACACCAATGATTTATCGCTTAATGAGCTTTCCGGCGGTGCCCGTATCAGTTTCGTCTTCCACGAGCTCTACAACAATGGTGTCAAGAGTATCGACCCCTTCGACCAGGTGAAGGATGGTGACATTCGAACCATCCTGTACAACTCCTCCGGTTCCACCCCTTCCCTCTTTGTTGGAACCACTGCCTTCGAGGTCATAGTCAAGCAGCAAATCAGGAGATTGGAGGAGCCATCTTTGAGGTGTTGCGCTTTGGTCTATGACGAGCTCATACGAATACTGGGACATCTGCTCTCCAAGACTGTGAGTTCGTCATACGCTGACATGGCTGACCTGCGTCATAGCAAACATTCAAACGCTACCCAGAACTCAAAGATCGATTCAACCTTGTCGTGATCAGCTTCTTCAAGAACTGCATGCAGCCCACGAACAAGCTTGTATCCGACATGGTGGCCATGCAGGCTTGTTACGTTAACACGACTCATCCCGACTTTATCGGTGGTCACCGAGCGATGTCTTTGATCACCGACAGGATGAACGCGAACAAAGCACCAGAAAAGCCTGTGGACCCAAAGAAGATACCTGCGAACGCTCTGAACAACGGCAAAGATCTCGATGCGGACTTTAGAAAGGATGAAGGCAGCTTCTTCGGTAGTTTCTTCGCCAAGGACAAGCAGCCCAAGAAGAGGACAGCAGCGATGGAGGCTCCTCCGGCCGTCATAAAGCCTGTGGCGTCACTCAACGAGCGTGAGATCATGGAGACCGACGTCATCAGTGAGTCGCAAGAAACGTGTTATCCGACAACACTGACGAATATCTGCGCACTTGCAGAACTCCTGATCACATCCTATTACTCGGTAGTGAAGCGAGAGATGATCGACATGGTTCCCAAGGCAATCACGTTCAACTTGGTCAACTTCGCCAAGGAGAACTTACAACGCGAACTACTTGAAAGCCTGTACAAGCCCGAAGTACTAGATGAGCTGCTCAAAGAATCGCCAGATATAGTAGCGAGGAGAAGGGAATGCGTCAAGATGGTCGGCGCACTCAACGCGGCGGAAGCTATCGTTGCTGCTGTTTAGACGTCGTCGTTGTGCCTTGTCAAGAGGGGAGAGTCTAGAATTTAGGAACCGTTCGATTGTAACGAGATTGTTATGCCATGCTTCATCTGAAATCGCGCGTGATCTTGGAAATGCGATGACTCATGCATGATCGACGAGAGTACGCTGTTTTCACTAATCTCATATCTCCGACTGTTTATACCTCATCAGGGGCAAGCATGACTAAAATGAAGGGGTCAGCTTACAACACCTACGTTAGGTAGACGGGTGAAACTCACGCTCAGGCCTGACCTTTGCGTCAAACTCCTCGGAAGTGAGCTTGCCAAGGGCGAGGGTGGATTCCTTGAGGGTCAGTCCCTCTTTGTGGGCCTTTTTGGCGATCTTGGCGACATCGTCGTAGCCGAGAACGCTGTTGAGGCACGTGGCAAGCATGAGAGACTCGTTCATGATCTTCTTGATCCTCTCCTCGTTGGCCTTGATGCCGACGACGCAGTTCTTGGTGAAGCTTCGTGCGCCGTCCGACAGCAGTCGGATGGACTGGAGGAGGTTCTTGATCAGGACAGGCTTGAAGACGTTGAGCTCGAATTGACCGTAGGAGCCAGCCACGGAGATGGTGGTGTTGTTGCCCATCACTTGGGCCGCGACCATGGTCAACGCCTCGCATTGAGTGGGGTTGACCCTGCAGGACATTGTCAGTCACCCAAGACAATTTGGCCAGTAAAGGAGAAGCGGACTCACTTTCCGGGCATAATGGAGGATCCAGGCTCGTTCTCGGGAAGCTCGAGCTCACCGAGACCGCATCGAGGTCCGGAACCGAGGTAACGGATGTCGTTGGCGATCTTCATGAATGAAACGGCGATGACGTTCAGTGCGCCGGAAGCCTCAACGATCGCATCGTGCGCGGCAAGAGCCTCAAACTGGGAACCTCGTCAGGCTCTGTTGACACATCATACTGACTGATGCACGTACCTTGTTGGGGTTGGTCTCGAAGTGGTAGCCGGTGATCTTGGAGATCTCATCGGCGACCTTGACATCAAAGCCCTTCTTGGTGTTCAAGCCCTGCAGATGTGTCAGCTGCAATCTACCTACAGAGGACGGGCCAACTCACAGTGCCGACGGCAGTACCGCCTTGAGCAAGCTGACTGAGGTGCTTGAGGGTACCCTTGACGCGGACAATACCCCTCTCGACTTGGGTGACGTAGCCGCTGAACTCCTGACCAAGAGTGAGGGGAGTAGCGTCTTGCAAGTGGGTGCGACCAATCTTGATGATGTGCTCGAAGGACTTGCGCTTCTCCTCCAGTGCCTCACGGAGCTCCTCAAGAGCCGGAATGAGCTGCGAATTGATCTCGACGACGGCGGCAACGTGCATGGCGGTCGGGAAGCTGGTGAAGCGGCATGCAGCTTAGTGCCTTGGTCGGTGTCATATGTAGACGTATGCGGCGACTCACGTATCGTTGGAGCTCTGGCTCATGTTGACGTGGTCATTAGGGTGCACAGGCTTCTTGCTTCCCAGCTCTCCGCCCATGAGCTCGATAGCTCTGTTTGAGATGACTTCGTTGACGTTCATATTGGTCTGCGTGCCGCTACCAGTCTGGAAGACGACGAGGGGGAACTCGTCGATGAGTTTACCAGAGATGACCTCGTCGGCGGCTTTGGAGATGTTCTCAGCGACGTCGGCCGGGAGACCGTAGGTCTGGTTGACGTGAGCAGCAGCCTTTTTGAGCACCCCAAAAGCCTTAATCAGAGGTGGAGGCATACGCTCGGTGGGACCGCCTGCGATAAGTCTTCCGTCAGAACTGTCGCTCTGTCCAAGGTGGACATGCACGTACCAATGTCGAAGTTCTGCAGACTTCGCTGGGTCTGAGCACCCCAGTATCGGTCCGCGGGGACTTGCAAAGGCCCGAAAGTGTCCTTCTCCTCCCTGTACTTTTGCTCTGCAGCGGCTGACATGATTGGCGAAGTGCTAAACGGACGAATGAGGCGTTGGACTATGATAAGGCGATGAAACGTCAGAAAACGCCGATCAGGAGTGACATCTGCACCTACGTGATTGAGCCTGTCGGCGAGCTGGCAACTGTGTCGGCAAGGGTATTTAGCAGCTGATCTGATTTACGATTTCTGACCTCCGGCTATACGCAAGCGCGCCGTTGAGCAACGTCTCACAGCGAGTCGACGACGGCTTGGAAGTAGGACTGGACGAGGCGACTTACGCTGGACGCCGTTCGGAGAGCGGTGCGAGAGAGCATTCGGACGGGATGTACCAAGACCACACTTGAGAACGAGCGGAACCAAGATAATGAGCAAGTATCGGGCAGAGTTTTGAGAACTGGCCTGACCGACTTTTTGTGATATGCCTTCTTTGTATGGCTATGGCTGTGGTTGCAGTGTGAACGGCATTCTTCGGATCTAGCCTTTTCGGGGCCTCGGCCGTGTATGCAGAGTGATAAGCCAGTCCTCAAGGTGGTTGCAGTGAGCATGACGTGGCAGAAGTACAGCACGTGACTTTGGGCGCGACTGAGTTCCATTAAATCACCGTGCCTTGATCTCGCTCATGTTCATGTTCTCACTTTAACCATCATGTTGCGCGTGTCCTTGTAGAGTGCCATCATCAATCATCAATCATCTCTCACTCGACTCTCTCTGTGTCTTCATTATCTCATCACTGCTCTTATCTTATCTTGTAGCTTGCCTCGCACGTCCAAGCCTCCTGCTCTCGACAATGTCTACCAGGTAAGCCATTACTTATAGCCTTGAATGGACACGGCAGCTGACGCAGATGCAAAACAGACCAGTCGTGCGCAGGACGTACGGCAAATGTCCACCTCGTACCCCCTCCTCATCCTCACTTCTGGACTCGCCGCCTCCAACCTCGTCCCTTATGCCTCTGTTCTTGTCATCATCACCGCCCTCGTCGTCGGTATTGCGCACACCCGAACCGTCCAGCCCATCTAGTGTAGGAGGGAAGCGCCGCGTACCTCTTTTCAGCCCGCCAAGTTCTCCGCTATTCGCCCCCGAGGATGACGAGAAATCTTTCTCATTTCCGTCATCTGCGACTGCGGCAAAAAGTGACGGGTCACCTTCGCGCAAGAGGGCAAAGGCGGCACCTGCACCGCTGAAGAGAGCGGTCCAATCCTCCTTGAAAGGTTTCTTCAATCCGCTACCGCAGTCACGCAAACGGCCTTTACAGCCTAGTACCACATTTCCTTCGATCTTTGCGCCTACTTCGTCAGTCCTCGCAAGCTCATCGACATACAATAAGACGACGCAACCGGTCAAGTCTCATCAAATGTATCTCACGCACCTGCCATTATTGCACACATGCCCAGACTGCCAAATGTCTTTCATGCGCGGGGGAGAGGATGAGGGGCTTCACATCGCCCATCATACGAGAGTCGTCCGAGGGATTCCGTGGGACGGGCTTGGGAAAGGCAAAGGACGTGCGGCCGAGGGCGAGGTCGGTTGGAGACTCATCAAGGACGATATAGGGTTTGGTACTCTAGCTCAAGGGAAACCGGCTGCACGGGGCAGGATCGTCTTTGCGGATGGTAGTTGGGGAGGTAGCAAGGTAAATTCCATGCTCAACAGGCTTACTACGTTCATCGAGCGCCTCGGCTGACCTTCATGACATTGTAGCTCGCCGAGATTCTGTCACTTGTCGATGTCGTTCTGTCCGCGCCACCGTTACCACCAGCTATCCTGGCTCAATGCAAAATCTTCCTCTTCCTCACGTCCTCCCCTCCACCTCAACCATCTCATACAGCGGATGTCTCCGGAAAAGCGAAGCGCCGCCGCGTCGATTCAGCATCCACCGCCAGGTCGAAGTGCTCAGTGGACAAGCGGGAACGCATTGTGAGCATAGTCGTTGCTCAGGGCATCAAGTGGGCTATGCGGGTATTGGAGGATGGTGACGGTAGAGGAGTCAACAAAGTCGTCGAAAGCGGTGGACTAGGAAGTGTGACGTGCGAGTGAGTGCCTTCCATTATTCGCAGAAGATCCTCATGATTGCACGCTGACGCGATGTGGATAGCCCGACACGACTTCCAACGCCTCTCGGCATCCACCGATTGTACACGATCCCATCCTATCGATCACACTCGCTCCACACTCACCTACTTGACGCTGCGTGCGCGCACACAGTATACGGATGCACCTTTTCGCCGAAGAATGGAGAAGTAGCGTTTTCCCAGCCGACAGAAAGCGGACGCAAGGTGATGTTGCGTTGGGGAGGCGGTGGGGTGAATGGTGTAAGGGTGTTTGTGGATGATGAGAGTCAGCTGTAGCTTGTTGTTGAAGCTTGCGTAGGTGCTTCGTGTCCCTGCCTTTCTAGCTATATCGGTATGACCCCTGCATGGGTTGATATGTTATTCATGACCTTGATATCTGATGCTACACATCTATATTGGCGTATGTTTGCTTTAGAGTGCCAGACTATACGGCGTCCGTATTCCGTGCTACAACAGACGCTCCTGAATCAGCAAGGCGACACTCTTGCTGAAGTCATTGTGCGGTCCTAACGTAGACACAATAGCAGGTTGTGGCTCCAGCGTAGCTCTACACCGACGGAACTCGGTAGCTGACTATCTAACATCCAATGCTGAGCTATATATACACACAAACAAAGGGCAAAATCACCAATTCCTCTTCGGCAGCTTCATTGGTGCAGTGGTAGCATGCCCTCTTAGGGTTTTTCTGAAGAACTTTGGGGGTGGTCCTCGGTTCAATCCCGGGATGAGGCCTATTTTTTGGCGTTCTTTCCACTGGAAGGGGCATACAACATCGAGAACCACTCGAAAGATATCAAGAATATCAAGTGAAATGAGAAGATAATTGATCTGTTCGCAAGGAGTGAATGAAGCATGGCGGAGGTGATTGATGCAAAGCACGTGTCGCCGTGTCCGCTTTGATGGACTGAATCGATTTTTGCATTGCGATCAAAGTTTGGTGGATACTGATGAGGTGCCACAGATAACTCACGTTAATTAAATTGAGGAATGGTAGACGCGTTTTGCTCATTTAGATCATGTTGCCGATATATCGTCTACTTGATTTGGATACCTAACATATCTAATCGACCTCCGTGATTGACTTTGCCCGTTCTCAGCTATCTCTCGGCTGGACTCTTAGACGACAATGTCCGCTGAAGAGCTCGCAGAGTGGTTGAGCGACTCGAACGAGGTACTCAACCTCGAATTGGGTGAGTGACCACTTGCTCATTTTCCACAACCTATCAAGATCCCGTCGTCCCGCATCCTATTTAACGTGACATACGACCGTCAACTGTACATCTGCATATGCTGATACGACCGTCTTGCGCCCTGGACGACACGCAGTCCGTACACCCGAGGACGCCGATGTGCTGCAGTTCGAGGAAGAGCAAGCTGTCGAGCCGTTCAATCCGTCCTTCACCTATCCCATTTTCGGCGAGCACGAAAAGATCTTCGGGTACAAGGGGTTGGACATCAAGGTGGGTCTAGCTCCGTGCGACATCTTTCCTGCAAATGCAGACAGTACATCTCTATCTTTCTGCAAGTACAGCAATGCGAAAGCTATAAAGCTGATTTTTATGTGACTAGTTACGCTTCGCGTCAGGAAGCTTGAGACAGTATTTGGAGATCAACAACGACGCTAAAATCAAGTCGACCGACACGCCAGCAGACGAGATAGAAGGCCAATTATACAAATTCATCCCGCCAGACTACACCAAGTCCCTCAGTGAATTCAATAGGCTAGTCGACGCGGATGCCGAGGGTTTCAAGCCCCTAGGAGAGAAGGTCGGCTCGTACGTCCGTCCGTCGGTTACTGGCAAGTCGGGAGTGAAGGGGAAGGGCAAAGGCAAGGCGAAAGGCAAGGGAAACGCGAGCGGAAGCGGGAGCGCAAGTGCAGGTAGTAATGGCAAGGAGAAAGAAGTCGACGTGGACGAGGATAGTCCCGACGCAGTCGTCTTTGAAATGTACAAGGTGTGTCGGACGGTAAACGTTGCCGTGGTATTACACTATGCTGACGAGTTATGTCTAGGCGACATGGAGCACACCTGGTTTCAGAGAATATCATCGGCGGATGCAGCTATTTATCCTCCTGTTCATCGAAGGCGGCAGCTATGTTCACGTGCGTACCACACGTCTCCATTATTGATGACTATCGAGGGCATCATATTCGTTGTTGACGTATTTGGTAAATGGCTGTAGGAAGACGAAGATGCTTGGGAGTTCATCACGCTGTACGAGCGAAGACGGCGGCCTGATTCGGAAGTGTACACGTACCACTTTGCGGGCTACGTCTCGGTCTATCCGTTCTGGTGTTATCCGGATCAAGTGCGACTACGCCTCAGTCAATTCGTTATTCTGCCGCCATACCAACATCAGGGGCATGGCTGTGAGTCGTCTACTTATATGCTCGTCAATCTCATCACAAGAAAAGGCGAAACCGTCGTACTGACAGCGAGACTACGCCTATATCCATTAGCCAAACTCTACTCCACGCTATTCCAGCACATGCTCGCGCGCCCAGAAGTCGCCGAGCTGACAGTGGAAGACCCAGCCGAAGCATTCGAAGACCTGCGAGATCGTTGTGACCTGCGATACTTGGTCGGGGTCGGCTTACCGCAAGATCCAATGTTCCTCACTGGTGTCGGAGAAGGGAAGAGGAGTTCAAGAGCAGAGTGGGAAGCGAGTGTCAAGAAAGAGCATAAGATCGCTCAGGTCAGTTGCACCGTATCTCGTCCTACCCCTTCTCAGCTGTGGTTCAGTAATATTGACTATTGATGCTGACGCTGGTATGCCCACAGAGACAATTCGATAGGTTGCTCGAGATGTTGCTCCTCAAACAACTGGATAGGAAGGATCAGAGTAAAGTGCGAGCGTATAGACTTCAGGTCAAAGCTCGTCTATATCGCTTCAACTACGTGAGTCACTTGCGCCGAATACTCCGCTCGACCAGCACGTACAACTCTATCGTGAATGCCTCTAATACTGTTTTATGACTATAGGAGATGCTCTCCCAGATGACACCCGAAGAGCGAAAAGAAGCTCTGTCAAAAACTTACGAGTCTGTAGTGGAGGATTATGAGAGAATACTCGAGATGACTTTTCACTAGTCCTAGCGGTATCACGAGCTGTCACAAACAAAAGACACCATCTGCTCAGCGCAGAGCTTGTACATGTTATGACATATGCATGGCAGTGCATCCATGAGGCTACAGTCTCTCTTACTATATATGCAATGATGATGATGATGATGGAATTGACGATGATTGCAAATATGACTCGAACTCCTGTCGCACCTCGACAGCTATGTACACCCGTGATCTTGGCTACACTCCAGATCAGCCTCCTCCTCCTCCTCCTTCCCCCCTCGTATTGCGCTTGCTATCCGCCCTCGTCAGATCGCACATCCACGAGGACTACCGCCCTTGGGCACTCTCACCCCTCGACTTTGAAGAACGATCTAGGCTTTTTCGGCTTTCGAGTCACCTGCACCTCCATATCGTCTCCTTGGCCGAAAGCCAAAACGACGCTTTCTTCCATTGCGCCAGCACCAGCACCAGCACCAGCACCAGTAGCCGCAAGCTTCTTGCGTTGCGCAATCGCTTTTTTGGCAAATGCAAATCTATCCTGCTTTGACCCTATGGGCAATTCGGGAGACTCTACGCAGTGCTTGAACAAGTCGTAGGGTAGTTTGATGTATGTCGAGAAAAGACGGGGGTCGGAAGCGAGTGGTTTGTTATCAGCGATGATTTGCCCAGGAAGACCGCGGATGAGGTAGTCGAGTCTACGTCACGAACACATCAGTATCGGTCTGATAGGCGGTGAATACAGAATGTGCTCACACATCTTGCTTCAACCTGTGAGTCCACTCTCCGTACCGGGGGTAAAGATCGTCCGCCCACGTTGCCTCGCTCTGGCTGCTCTTCTGCACAGAGGCTTGACCATCCTGGACACGCACTGATCCATACATCGTTCCAGCTTCTCGAAATCCATTGGTTTGGTGGTACGAGTCTGGCGTAGCTCCGAGCCACTGGACTACGTCGATTATATTGTTTGAATCGAGAGAGTCTCGACATAATGTATAAGCGTGATGAACTAGCTCGGGCATACCGCCAAAGAGGAAGGCGGTAGCGAGGATCGCTCGGGCATTGCCAGCATTGACAAAGCCTTGGGAGGGGTCTGTGCGCTATCGTCAGCTCTTTCCGAGAGTCAGGTGTTGTAGGAAGGAAGACTCACTGTAAAGATGTTGTAAAGCGATATGGACCGAGTCCTGGGTCATATTGTCGTCGATGAAAGAGAGATGTATGGTCGATCCGGGTACAGTGTTCATCATGAGATGAGCAAGATACGGACTTCGAGCAACAATGACTGGTGTATTGATATGGTATCAGCACTCGTTTCCGTGTTCTGCGCAGAGGCAGCGAACTCACTACGATGCGCCTTGAGTCCGCTGTTGAAGAATGTGAGGTGTACGTCCGCCCATTGCTGATGGACGTAGCCGACATCGAAGATGTAACCTGCAATGTTCATAGCGTGGAAGGAAGGGTCGGGACTGGTGGCGTCTTGCTCAGCGAGTGGCGAAGGTAACATTGACCGCCGTGGCAATGGACTCACGCTGCACCTAGCTTACTGCTCTCGCAATCTCCGTTGGACAGGTCTTGACTGTGCTCATTACCGTTCCCATTAGATTGGTCACCCTCCTGGTGGACAGTTGGGGAGTAGAGGGTGGTAGAAGGGGTAGCTGGTCCGCTCGGCGTTGAAGAAGGGTTGGCAGGCACGGAGCCTGAGCCGGATCCGGAGCCGGACGCAGAGGTCGAGGCAGACATGGTACTAAGGGCGAGCCTGGCTGTTGGGTGTGACGGCGGAAGGAGGAGCCGAGCGACACGCTGAGACTGTATGGCAAACGAGACAAAGGAGAAAGAGATATAGAGAGATGGGTGGTAGGGTGGAAAAGATGGAAGGAAAGGGAAATCATCTCAAAAAGGTCTGATCAACCTCCACCTTTTTTATTCGCATGCTCAAACTCATTCGCTCACTGCTCACTGGGAAGGTACAACAAAGGACAAGTCACCTTTGCGCATGATCAAACATACAGACAAGCTCATTGTCACTCGTTGTCTTCTCTCTACTCTCGCAAGTCGACCACGTCTTGACACTATCGGCTGATAGGATGAACCGGAACGCTCGGCGACATCAATACAAGGCCGGAGCAGCTGCAGCTGCGTCTGCTGCTCCTGTCCAAATACTGAGTGGAGGAGGGGAGGATGCGCCATCACTGACCATCACGATGCTGGGAGCGGGACAGGAGGTGGGCAGATCATGTTGCGTCATTGAGCACAGAGGCAAAAAGGTCGTTTGTGATACTGGTCTGCATCCTGCTCATGCCGGTATGGGCTCGTTGCCATTCATCGATGAGCTAGACTGGTCTACGGTGGATGCTATCCTCATTACACAGTGCGTATGAGCGTGTCGGGCGTGCCGCAAATCGTCAAGCTGACTTGTGCAGTTTCCACGTCGACCACGCTGCGGCCCTGCCGTACGTCATGGAGAAAGTGAGCTGCCCGCGTCTGCATGCCTAGACACGTACTGATGTTGCGCCGCAGACCAATTTCAAGGATGGCAACGGCAAGGTATATATGACGCACGCCACCAAGGCTATCTACGGTTTAACGATGATGGACATTGTGCGAATAAAGTGGGTTGTCATGCCCCTAGACTTGCTCGGATGGCAACTGACGTTGTGCGAGTAGCGACCAAAACGCCGACGCATCAGGACGGCTGTACAACGAAGCCGACGTACAATCATCTTGGCAGTCGACGATAGCCGTAGATTACCACCAAGACATCGTCATCTCTGGCGGTCTGAGATTTACTCCGTACCACGCCGGCCACGTCTTGGGCGCTTCCATGTTCATGATCGAGATTGCAGGGCTGAAGATTCTCTACACTGGAGATTACTCGAGGGAGGAGGACAGACATCTGGTCGTGGCTGAAATACCGCCCGTGAAGCCTGACGTGATGATCTGCGAGAGCACATTCGGGGTACATACTTTGCCTGATCGGAAAGACAGGGAGGACCAATTCACCAGTGAGCGTTTGCTGCCTGAACATCTCCCTGAAATCGCTCATTGATGTGCCATGATGCAGCTCTCGTGGCGAACATTGTGCGGCGGGGCGGCCGATGTCTCATGCCCATTCCATCATTCGGGAACGGACAGGAACTAGCACTGCTGCTCGACGAGTACTGGCACGATCATCCAGAACTCCAAGCGGTCCCAGTGTACTTTGCGTCGGGCCTATTCCAACGCGGGATGCGAGTGTACAAGACCTATGTGCATACGATGAACGCCAATATCCGCTCGCGATTCGCTCGACGAGATAATCCGTTCGACTTCAAATATGTCAAATGGCTCAAAGACTCTCGGAGGTTGGACGACGAGCATAAAGGTCCTTGTGTAGTCATGGCGTCGGCGCAGTTCATGAGCTTTGGTCTGAGCAGGGTGCTGCTGGAGAACTGGGCCGCGGACCCCAAGAATGGCGTGATCGTCACGGGTTATTCCATCGAGGGGACGATGGCGAGAGTGAGTCGTGATTCATTGGCAGATATCATCTCATGGCTGACTATCGAGTGTACTAGACGCTGTTATCCGAACCAGATCATATCGAGTCCTTGAAAGGCGGCACAATACCACGCCGCTTAACAGTCAAGGAAATATCATTCGGAGCGCACGTCGATTATGCTCAAAATTCGAAATTCATACAAGAGATTGGCGCGCAACATATCGTGCTAGTGCACGGCGAAGCGTCTCAAATGGGGCGTTTGCGAGCGGCATTAAGAGACACATATGCGACTAGAGGACAAGAGATCAATATCCACACACCGAAGAACTGCGAGCCGCTCACGTTGACTTTCCGACAAGAGCGTGCTGTCAAGGTGGGCCTTAGTCACTCATCAAACTTTCAAACCTTCAGAGAAGAAGCTCACAATACATCTGTGTTTCAGGCCATCGGGTCGCTGGCGGCCACGCGACCAGAGCACGGCGCGCCAGTCAAGGGATTACTGGTATCAAAGGACTTCTCATATACCCTGCTCGACCCCAAAGATCTGCGCGATTTCACGGGTTTGTCGACCAGCACGATCGTGCAAAAGCAGGGCGTGCCCCTGGGCGTGGACTGGTCGGTGGTGCGATGGCATCTCGAAGGTATGTACGGTGAGGTCGAAGACAGTATGGACGAGGAAGGCCGAGCGGCTTTTGTCGTGAGTACCGATCAAAACTTACACACAGTAGTCTGGCTGATTGCGTGTCGGCTTGCAGATTATGAATGCGGTGCAGGTTGTTCGGGTCTCCGAGACGGTCGTCGAGCTCCAGTGGTCATCGAATACGAGCAACGATATGATTGCGGACTCGGCATTGGCGGTGTTATTGGGCATAGACGCGAGTCCAGCGACTGTCAAGCGTGAGTCCCGCTCAATACTGGTCACTGAAAAGACACTGTTCGCTGACTCGGTGGTATGTTCGCAGTGACTTCTGCACCACATCACCATGCGCATGGTCATTCGCACTCACACAGCCATTCTCACGAGACCGATACCGATACCAAAACTACGTCCAATGGACACTCCGATCCTCAATCGCAATCGCAAGCCGATCGGATGAACGAATTCGACACGATCCACATGTTCCTCGAAGCGCACTTTGGGCAAGTATCGCGGCCCAAGCCGTTCTCGTCAAAGGCAAGAGCAGAGAATGGCGCAGCTGCAGCAGATGGCGAGGGCGCCGAGCACGCCGAGAACGCAGAGCTCGCCGAGAAAGACAAAGATGAAGATGGCGATGTAGAGATAGATGACGACGACGATCTGCTCGTCATGGACGTACAGGTCGACACGGCGAAAGCCCGCATAGATCTGATATCCATGGTGCGTATCTCGCTTTCCCCAAGTATCAAGTGGAGCGTCGCTGACGAGCTGTGATACGACACGATACAGCGCGTGGAGAGCGATTCGGCCGAATTGAGAAAACGCGTTGAGAACGTGCTTGAAATGGCGACGGCGACTATCAAGCCGCTCTCAAGGTCTTTCATTGGTGGTGGAGTAGACGTGTCTTTGCCCTCCGCATCAACGGATGGTCATGCACAGGTACACAAGTAGCAAGTAGTCAATCGTTTTGGTAGCTTGGAACGACTCTATATATGTTGTATTAGTGATCGATAGAGCGCAATCATATGCATATACATCTTGATTTGGATGATGTGCTCTCGATCATCCTTGTTTTGGCTGTCACTTGTCCTTCATGCAGCGGCAATGGGCGAAAATGCTATTCTACTCGATATACACCTTCTCGCTTCCCCTCTACTCCACGTTCGTATGATATGCAATGCACGATGTTTTCACTACTTACTCATCTCAAAATCCCATAATGAAACCAAGTCGCTTCCTATTTTGCGATGCCTTTTGCACCACCTCCATGCCCTAGGCTTGGGCCATATTCCCCGCTTTATAGAATGACGAAACCCCTTCTCCTGTAGCTCATGATGGTGCTCTGCTAGCGCACTCGCCCAAGAATAAATCGATGGGCCGGATCAGTCCCAGACAAGCTTGCCATTGGGGGTGATAGTAGCATGCGCGCCATTTCCCAGCGGTTTACCGCCTCGAGCGGAGTTGGACTGCTTGGAAGCGTACAGCTCGTTGATTCGCTCGCTGCTCGTACCGACGAGAACGAGGGAGGGTGGTCGACAAGAGGGAGGCGAAGTCCATCAGCGACTGAAGATATGGAGTACAGCAACATACCGCTCAAGATCCTTCTTGTGCATCGCCAATCGCCGTTGCCGATCAGCCTCGTCTGCGAGACGCGCCTCTCTCTTCGCGTCGGCTTTCTTGGCGTTCTTCTTCTGACCTCGAGTGGCCGTAGGCAGGGGCAGAGCCGTGCTTTGTGCTGCGCCGGATGACGAGTTGGCCCCGAAGCTGGAGCCAGATAGGGTGATTGTGGTAGGTCCTGCGCACGATGCCACATCAGCATGGATTCATCGTGTGCTCGATTCATCGGTGGTGGAGTGCTCGGTTGCAGAGGAGCGGAGATGGGTATTGACGCACTTTTCTTCTTACTTGCAACGACGTCCCATCCATCGTTAACCTTCTTACGACGCTCTGCTACTGGCGCAGCGCCATACACCGATGTCTGCGCGCCATCGTCTTCGTCGTCGTCGTCGTCGTCGTCGGAGGTACTTTCGGAGTCGCTCGTATCATCGCCTTGAGCCTTGTCAGCCGCATGATCGAGAGAAGTCGCACCAGTCGATGCAGCCGATTCCGGGCCAGTCGGCGCTGCTGCAGCGAAAGACGGTTTGGGAGATGATTTTGGAGCGACTTTCATCACTCGCGCGAGCTGGGGTGGTCGATCCTCCGGTGCGAGCATGCTGCGGGTAGGTCAGTCAGGCATTAGTCTGCGCACAATCGGATGATAGGAGATGCTTCACTTACTCGTCCACTTTGGTCTTTGGCTCTTTCGGCAAGAGCTTCTCTGCAAGAGTCTTTGGTCTCTGATTCTGCTTCGCCTTACTTGCGGCTGCTGGCTGAGTGGTCGGTGCGGCTGAAGACTCCTCTCGCTCTGATGGCGTTGCTACACCACTGCTAGCTCCGTTGTCTGCTTTGCTACTCTTCTTCTTGGCTCGTTTCTTGCTGCTTTTCGATGCGCCCGCAATTCCATTACCACTGGTCGAGTCAGAGCCGGAGCCAGAGCCAGAGGGGAGGTACTGCCATCCGAAAGCTAGGACAATGAGCAGCGCGCCGGCGACGAGCGTCTCGGTGGAGATGTACGGCATTGTTTTTGGCGCGAGGAAGGGCGAGGATCAAGGTTCAAGGATCAAGGATGGAGGGTTGGCAGGATGTTAGGTGCCGTCGTTCCAAGAGGCGTCTGATGACTTGTAGAGGATGAATACCGTGTCCGTACACGGGTACAGGATGGTCGAGCGAGCACGATCACCTCCACTAACAGTATCGGTTGTATAGGCCTGGAAGGATCGAAGGTGCGCCTATCTGTGACTAATATCAGGGTATGACGCGATACAGTGTGCCACATTGTCACGCAAAAGTAGGGGTATGGTTCAGGGTTATACTGGATGTATCATATGGCAGTAATGATGAGAATAGCGCGTGAGCCAAGACTACAGGGCCTGTGCGGTGCACAAGAGAAAAGAGCAAGAGCAAGCGGGGAGGACATGCTTTATGCCGCTATCTCATATATCTCATATCCAATATCATATCCCTATTGCTGTTGCCATTGCTGTCGCTATTGACAATCCTTTAAGCGCATAGCTGTCAATCTCCTTTGACTACCTACTCCTCCAGTCAACAGTCATCACACCTCGAGAGCGTGTCGGTCACATCGTTATACTTGACTGAGACCTAGTCAGCCTCGCTCAGCCCACGCAGCCAACATCCGACAGCCAGACAGCCTCGTCAACGTGTCTCAGCGACTTGACCCAGCTCCACCCTCGTCGCATCCACAGTAACGACTTCTTTGTTACTCTCGAAGTTATCATATCTATTCCACCTTCGCACCGTTGTCCTTCCTCGTAACATCCATATTCACGGCTGGTCCGTTCTCGACTCGTACTTCTACCGTTCTCGTTAATCTCACTCAACCTTTTTTGATTCACCAAAATGGCTCGTGACAGACTGGGCAACGTTGTGAGTGTGCTTCACCTAGATTCTACATTCGGACACTGGCTGACTCTCATCGCAGAACCGTCAATACGGGTTCGTACACTCTCGCTCAAGCGCCTCAGCCCTTTGGTGCAAGCATAACTAACGTCTACTATCTGCCGCAGTGACCAAACCGCTCCCGGCCCTACCTACCCACCGACAAACAACCCTATCCCAGGCAACGGTGTCATCGCTCCCACTCGCGGAGCCAATCCGTACGCTCAACAACAGCAATATGGTGCTCAACCCGGAGGCTACGGGGCGGCAGCAGCAAACCCTTATTCTCAGCAGCAGCAGCAACAGCAGCCATACGGTCAAGGACAGTATGGGCAGCAGGAGCAGTACGCCGTTGGTGGACTGAATGGCGCGAACGGTGGTACCGACTTCTGGTCCGAGCTCAGTTCCTCCAACTCCCTTCTGAGTCAGCTGCAGGAGCAGATCCAGGCCGTGCGAACAGCGCACCAGCAGAGCTTGGTACGTACCCACGCCACATGGGAAAGAGCTGCTTCATCTGACAATACGTGACGTCCATTTATGCAGACATCCACCGACCCTCAAGCCGCTGCGTACGCATCGCAGCTCAACGACCAAGCCCGTACTACCCGTGAAGAGGCCAAGAACCAGATCAAAAAGCTTTACAAGCTCGCCAAGGGTGACCGAGCGCAGAAGCAGCAAGCCGAAGGTGTGAAGACCCGGTTCCAAAACTTGCTCCAAGAACACCAGGTCATCGAGAAGGAGTTCAGGAAAAAGGTCAAGGACAGGGTCGAGAGGCAGTACAGGATTGTCAACCCATCTGCTACCGAAGAGGAGGTCAGGCAAGTCACTGAGAGTGACAACCCTCAGGTCTTCTCCCAAGCTGTGAGTGTGCTGTGTGTATTTCTGTTGGCCGATCGGACTAACGTATGACGACGTTGTAGCTTCTCAACTCCAACAGATACGGTGCTGCTCGAGGTGCTTACCGTGAAGTGCAAGAACGACATGCCGAGATTCAGAAGATCGAGAAGACCCTTACCGAGTTGGCGCAGATGTTCTCTGAGATGGCTATGCTCGTCGAGCAGCAGGATGAGACTATCATCAATGTTGAGACCCAGGCGCACGGCGTTGACTCGGACATCAAGGCGGGGTAAGTCAACAATCATCCAGACATGCTTTGTTTGTATGTCCACAAAGCTGACAATCTCGCCTATACAGTCTTACTCAAACAGACAAGGCTGTCGAGCATGCTAGGGCCGCCAGGAGGAAAAAGTGGATCTGCTTCTGGATCTTCAGTGAGTATTGGGCGTGTGATATGGCACATAGGATGCAGGCTGATTATGTTCCGTTCAGTTGCCATCATTGTCATCCTGGGTCTTGTCCTTGGTCTGTACTTTGGTCTGAAGAAGAACTAAGCTCGGTGATGAGGACACGTAGCTTGGCTACTCTTCTTCTCTTTCCGGGCCCAGTCTTTCACAAACCATCTAAAATTTACGCTCCTCCCCGCTGTTTGATGCTAGGAATTGGAAGAAGGTGGAGAGGGAACTGCGAGTACAGTACAGATTGTGCGGTGGTACTGCCCGGATGCTGTGGAAGCGAAGATGGATGGCGATTATCTTTACTAGTTCTAATGCGCATGAATGTCTTCGAATTCCTATCCAGTATGCAGTATGCAGGGACATGTGGTTTCTTGCGCAGCGTCAAATGACGAATAACGCGCGTGGTGTCACAAGGGAGCCGGGAGCCCCGCAGTCTGTCGCATGCATAACCGTTGACAATGATGCAGAGAAAATGGGATTTTTGTGCGCAGTGATGCATGCAGTGAATGAGACAGTATTGAACAGCATTCATTCAGTCTTGTCAACATTCGTGGCTTTGACTGTTGTCCTTTAGATCGACATCGGTACTGAGCTTAGACGAGACGGAAGGTCTGCAAAGGACCTCGTACCATCTTGCTCATCAGTCTAAGCGTGAAGGAGTCACACTCGACATCCACTGGGCATCCCCATCCCACTTGATCCCAGCCTGTCCTCAAGGCAGCTCGGCACGGCCTCAACCTTTATCGTCACAGAGGGCATCAGATCACACCCCCTGGGTCCCTTCAACCTTTTGTGAGTGGAATCGTTTTGATCACACAACCGGATCAGTCAGGTACATCATACCTCTCTTATCGGGTCATTTGGCGCTGTGCTTGGACCCTCCTTCAACACCTCTTCGCACTGGCGTCAATTTCGTCATGACTGGCCTATTCAGCTGTTTGCGATGTGCTAGATGCGTTGCTGACTCTTTTGCTGTTCCTCCCGGCGTCACACGCTTGGCCTCAGCAGCTTCCCGCACCTTTAGCACAGCGGCTCGAAGCCAGTTGTCCCAAGATGTCGAACTCAGCATTGACCTACCTTCACTTCCTCACCCCTGTCCTCCTTTTCGTCCCCGTGTCCACCCTCTTCCTTCCCCGTTCGCCTGCACCAGAACCCTTACCTGGCATACGGCCCATAACCGTGCAGAAGATCCTTCCGCGCCGACGACCCATCTCCACCTCTCTCTTCCTCCTAGCCTTTACGGCCTTTTTCGACGTTGCGATCTTAGTTGCGGATCTGATCACTGCTAATAGTCGGTATGGCGAGCACGTCCCGTCTCATCTCTCGGGTACAGGCCTCGTTTCTGCTGTCGTCTACGGTTTAGGCGGGCTGGCGGTATGGGGCTCGGCACTGGGCGCTGTCTGGTGGCGACATCGTTGGACGGGTAGTGTACTCGTTGTCCTCGGGACTTTGGGTCTGGTCGTCGAAATTCCCAACCTTGTTCTTCTCGTCATTCGCGAGACTCATACTCGTAAGTCACACTCTCCATAATTGTCTTGCAATACACTGGATTGCTGAAATGCTTGCTTGGAGTAGATGGCTACAACAAGATCTTTTCGGTCCTCGCCATCCCGTCATCGGCTCTGCGTCTTCTCCTCCTAGCTACTCTTTTGGGCGCTGCGGCTTTCCCTCGAATCACCTTTGAGCCTGCCGACGAGCGCTCTGGTCTTCTCGCCGACGGACGTTCCGAATATGGCACATTTGCTGAAGGGCAGAATGGTCACACCCAGAACAAATCGGCGAAACCGACTACTCCTCAACAGGGAGGTCAGCAACACGGTATCAAGCCCATCACGATGAACAAGAGGCTTGGCGGCAGGAGGCAAGATCGCAAAAAGCTTAGTTTCCGCGAAGCGTTCCCCAAGCTGAAGAACCTGATTCCTCGCCTCTGGCCTTCAACAAGCCGCAAACTTCAGTTCTTTATCGTCATGACGGGAATCATGATCGCTATCAGACGACTGCTCAACCCTCTCGTTCCCATCACTCTGGGTTATCTCGTTCGCGCTCTCACACGGGGAGATAGCGACGACAGCTGGAAGTACATGTGGTTGTACCTGGCCGCTCGCTTGCTCAACAGCGGATCAGTCCTCGGTTCCGTCCAACAATTCTTCTGGTTCCCCGTCGTTCAGTACACCGACCGCGAAATGTCGTTGCTCTGCTTCAACCACCTTATGGACCTGTCGCTGGCCTATCACACGAAGCGAAACACCGGTGAAGTCCTGCGAATCATCGACAGAGGCTCGGCAATCAACGAGCTGTTCCGGACAATGCTGTTCAGCGTCATTCCGACATTCCTGGACATCTTCATTGGCTTCTCCGTATTCATTTGGCTCTTTGGACCTGGACTTACCGCGGTCGTTCTCGGTTTCACTATACCTTACGTCGCTTTCTCGTTCATCACGACCTGGAGACGCCAGACATTGCGATCGACGTACATCGACGCTGACGTCAAGCAACGCGGTATCTCCTCGGACGTCCTGAACAACTGGGAGAGTGTCAAATATTTCACCTCGGAAGCTCGCGAGTCCACACGATTTGAAGAAGCGGTGGACGAAATGCAAAAGGTCAACTACAAGTGGACGATGGGATTCCAGGCTATTTACGCGTTCCAGTCCATGCTCCTCACTATCGCCTTTGCTTCCGGCGCTCTCATTATCGCTTGGCGCATCCTGCACGGTCAGGCCGACTCGGCAATCTTCGTCATCTACCTCCAGTACTTTTCCCAATTTACCGACCCGCTCAACTCGCTCTCCAGCCTGTACAGGGAGATCGCGTCAGATGTGACAGACGCGCAAAAGATGCTCGATCTGCTTGACGAAAAGACAGAGGTCAAGGACGCCACCGATGCTCCTGATCTTGTCGTCACGGACGGCGTCGTCGAGTTCGACAACGTGACTTTCTCATACGACGGGACCGCAGACGCGCTCAAGAACATCAGCTTCAAGATCGGTAAAGGAGAGTCCATGGCTCTTGTCGGCGAGACCGGGTCGGGCAAATCGACTATCCTGCGACTGCTCTATCGCTTCTACAACATCCAAAGTGGACATATTTATATCGACGGACAAGACATCTCCAAGGTCTCCCAAGTCAGTCTACGAAAAGCAATCGGTATCGTCCCTCAAGACAGCGTGTTGTGGAACGACACTATCGGAGCCAATATCGCCTATGGCAAATCGACCGCTACGGACGAAGAAGTCATTGCTGCTGCCAAGGCCGGCATGATCCACGAGAAGATCATGACGTTCGATGAGGCCTACGATACCGTTGTTGGAGAAAGAGGTGTCCGGTTGTCTGGTGGTGAGAAGCAGCGAGTCAGCTTGGCGAGAATGTTCCTCAAATCCCCTGCGATCCTTGTGAGTACAGTACTACAGCATGCGGCTGGGAACACCGTTACTTATCTTTGTGCTTGCTCCAGGTACTGGACGAAGCCACAAGCGCTCTTGATACTGAGACTGAACGAGAAATTCAGAAATCGTTATGGAAGCTGGTAAGTGCCTTGAGTTGTCGCATGTATGATGCCTACTGAATATCAAATGCTTTTAGGCCAAAGGACGAACTAGTCTGTCTATCGCTCATCGTCTCTCTACTATCATCAATTCGGATAAGATCGTGGTCATGAAACAAGGCGAGATCGTCGAGATCGGCGGGTACAAGGATTTGGTAGCGATGAACGGGCTCTTTGCCAAGATGTGAGTTTCGGGAATGGCGTCACTCTACTATCGCCAAGCTCGAAAAGTCTAGGACCCAAGCACTGACGATTGAATTTTTCGCTTCGCAGGTGGAGGCACCAGATCTACACCGAAGCTGAATTGCTGGAACAGACGGACATCAAGAAGATTGCCAGTATTTCGCCGCACGCGGAAGGATACCTGAGAGCGTTCGCTGGCAGTGGTGCCGCTACACCGAAGACTGTCGCATCAGGCGAAGGCAGTGGTTCCAGGACACCCACAAATGGCGACGACGCTGCGACCGTACAGCTCGACACGACTGAAAAAAAGCATCCCGAAGATGAAAACACCGAACAAGTAAACGATGCCGAAGGATTCGCCGTCGACAAGCCCGACAACGAAGAGCTCGACCAAGCGGCTCCGGTTTCGTATGCTAATGCGGCGAAAGACGCTGCAGATGACGACAAGCCTGAGGACCACGCTTCTGAGGCTGATCCCGTCTCGTATGCCGCTGCAGTCAAGGCACCCGCTGAGTCTGCAGAACCTTCGGATGAGCAGGACAAGACCGAGAAGCCTTCGGCAGACCAGGACAAGACTGAGACTGAACCAGAGCCTACGTCTTACGCTGCTGCGGTCAAGGTGAATGCGGATGAGGATCAAGTCGATGAGCCGTCGGCGACTGTCGATCCCCCTGCGCCTGCCAATGAAGATCAGCCTACCGAGCCCGCCGAGCCTAGGGACTCGGCTGCACCTAGCTCGCCTGTCAAATCATCCACGGAAACCACTCGTCCATCTATAGAGATATCGACTCCTGAGCAACCTGCTCCATCGCCCGCACCACAATCTGCCAGCGTTACCAACGCATCTGCCGCGACATCCGCATCACCGTCTTCCGGCCCAGTCCCATTCCCATCTGCGCCTGCGCAGTCGTCGCCGGCTGCGCCCAAACCAAAGAGATTGTCAACGTCAACTTCCATCCTTTCCGGGAT
The DNA here is from genome assembly GCA_026538395.1 of Cryptococcus sp. GC_Crypt_3. Classification (NCBI taxonomy): domain Eukaryota; kingdom Fungi; phylum Basidiomycota; class Tremellomycetes; order Tremellales; family Cryptococcaceae; genus Cryptococcus; species Cryptococcus sp. GC_Crypt_3. Next base: position 31,952 of record JALPCB010000164.1, read on the forward strand.
ATCCGAGACCATCTCTTCGTCGCCATCGCTGTCCGACGGCTTATCTCGATCCGTCTCGCAAAGTGACGTGAATGCCGAAGGGGGCGCGACGGGCGATAAGAGGAAAAAGCGATTAAGCTCTCTCAAGGGATTCGTCAGGCGGATCAGCGACCAGGGCGCTTCCCTCACTCGTTCGCCGAGCGGACTTAAGAGTCCCTCGAGAGAATTTGCTCCTTCCGAGTCCGCTGCTGACTCGCAAATTGACGAGAGGATTAGATTGTTGAATAACGCCAGTCCTGCTGGGCAAAGTCCTAGTCAAGGTCCAGGATCCGCCCCAGACCCCAGCCAAGTTCAACCTGGACAGACTGGACAAACTGGACAGCAAAGTAACAATGCCCCAATCTCGACCCATGGTCCAAGCAACGGTCACAAGAACAAGAAGAAGAAGAAGCATGGCAAGTGAGCGGGAGCGAAAGCAGGAGCGGAACAGCGATACTGGGTTCTGCATATAGATAGATGGCTTAGTTCGCGTTGGCATAGGCAGCGATTCTTATCGCGACAAAAGTTGTGGCATCGTTGCGTTTCGTTCATTCTCTGTACCGGGGTGGCCAAACACGGCGCTATGATCATCTTTCCATGTATCGTATGCAATGCATCGTTATGTATTTTGCTACTCGTCATTGAGATACGAGGTATTCTACGTCCTTCATCCTCTCTGTTCTCTGCCATAACTCTCTAAAGAGTCTCGCACGCGAAAGTTCTCTTGACTTTCCAAGCGGTGATCCTGACGCCGACTGCCAGAGCAATGATCAAGCCCAGGTCCACGACCAAGAGGGTGACTGAGGCAAGCATGAATCTGGGAGCGAAGACTTTCCAGACCATGAGATGGCGTCTGAGGTACGCTGCGCAGATCGCACTCGAGAAGGCTATTGCGGTATGATAGATCAAGAAGGCGATGGACAATTGGAGGGTGTGCGCGATGAGCGGGACGGACGATCTGGGGCGCGGCGAGATATTCCATAGAGCCAATAGAGGCAGGGCGATGGCGGTGAGGAAGAACGAGCCCCATGTGTTGAGCAGGACGAGGGCCGGCGAGAATGGGTAGGTGACTTTATCGAATCCTATGAACGCGGCTTTCCATTGAATGGAGGAGATCACCGCTTGGTGGCCCGTGCTGAAAAAGCCAGTGAAGCCCGACAAGACCAATGGCACCACGTCGGTAAACGATGGTCGAAGGATTATCTGACCGTCGGCCGAAGAAGGGTCGAATGCGCCCGGCTGCCCAGTGGTGGCAGCGGAAGAAGCAAATGACTGTTTAAGGAGGATCGCGTCCCGCCGCGTATCTACTAGCTCGAGGTAGAGGAGTAACGCGCAGAGCAGAGCGGACAGCGAAACGTGTCCCATTGGCAGCGTGACCAATTGGGTGAGCGCGAATGGGATCAGGAGGAAAAGGATATACGTCGATCCGTAGGTATTGGCGAATCCGTATACTTTCACCTGACCCTCCTCTCCCGTCTGCTCCCTCTCTCTACTAACAGAGATACACAGAGGACTCGTCGCCCATACATAGGGTAGAGCGCCCAAAGTCGTGCCTGCGGATATACGGGCGACCCACATCTTGGCCAGAGCCACCGTAGGTACTCGCTGCGGTTGGAGATTGTCGTGCGATTCTAGCCATTCGAGGATCCAGTACAGTCCATTGATTACCAAGACACCGCGCCATATGATGCCGAGGATGAGGGGCGCGGGTCCAGCGAGAGACTTTGACTGAGCCAAGGTAATGCCGATCGCTCTAGGCAGTTGCAGTGCGAGAGGGATAAGAGCGAGTAATACCCATCCTGGAGCAGCTGACGTGGATCCAGCGAAGAACGTCACGCGGCAGTAAGGCTGCTGCTCTTCCCTGCACACCGTCAGAGACGAGACTAGTCGAATGATAGCTGCGTATGCTAGGGACAAAAGCACTATCTTGATCCTCATTGACGCCGTGGGCGCGGAAAAGGCTTTGATAGCGTAGATGATAGGAATGGTGGTAAGAAGGAACAGCACGAGTCGGTCCTCCCACATGACGAAAGAGTTGGACGCGAACGATATCGCATGAACGAAAAGGAGGAATGGTCCGATGTATCGGTTGATGGAGAACATATTCGGCAGAGAGATTTTGATGAATAGCGGCGCGATCAGCACCACCTCTGAGATAATGGCAGCGACCACTGCAAAGGTTTTGAGTGCCATAGCTGGATTTCTGGTGTATACTCCAGCGACCGTGCCGAAGATACTAGCAATAACAGCTGACCCTATTCCCGCTGTCTCAAGGGCAAGTCGAGCGTAAACGTCCCAGTTGGGGCCGTTGTTCCGCACGCCAACATATAGGGCAATCAGAGTCAACACGCTCAGGCCAAGGATGAGCGAGCCCAAAAGAATAAGAGGAAGGGAGAATTGCGCCCATAGCATTCGGAGCTGTCGTAATGCTTCCAGCGCGTAATGTCGATGAGTGGTGATGGAGTGATGTAGAGCTTGTACGAGCATGACATCCTCGACTGTTTCGCCTTTGGGCTGTTGATGACGCGCACGCAGCCAATCCGTAACTTTGCCGCCTGTGGCTGCTACTCTCTCAGACTGATCCGAGACAGGTTCAATCTTCCCAACAGCCTCTGTGGCAGCTCGGGCTTTGTTCCAAGCAGTGGCAAGAACGCTGCGGATACCCCCGTCTCCGTAGGCTTCGAGGTACCGCTCGATCTGCTCGGCGTTAGTCCGGGTCGCCAATTCTAGTGTGCCGAGATCACCAGCGAAACATTCGGGGATTACCGAACCCAAATTATTGAACGGTATCGGGATGCCTAGGAGCAATGATAAAGTCGGGACCAGGTCGATTTGATTCACATGTCGGAGTGGGTCTGATGTACCAGGGAATAGGTTTTTCGGCCAAGACTCGACGAGCTTTGAGTCTGGTTGAGGACGAGTCAACGGTGAGCCCTTCGAGTATAACCACAGTGCCGCAGCCGTCTCGAGATTAGAGTCCCCTCCGTGGTTGCCCTTTTCGTCCATTCCGTGATCTCCTAGCACCACCAACAGGGTATCGTCATCCAGGAGGTCGACCACGCGGCGAAGCACGTCGTCCATCTGTTTGAGCTTCAATCTCATCGTCTCCCTATGAGGTGTGACGCGGTGTCCCACGTGGTCCACGCCGAGGAAGTGGCCGATAAGCACGTCCCAGCGGGACTGGTTGGCGGGCTGAAGATATGGGAAGAGATGTTCGATCACGCCATCATCAACGGAATGCAGATCCTCAACGTTGAAAGAGTCGTATGGGTGCGACAGCTCGAAAGACGATGGGAAGAGGTTTGCCCAAGTGTCATCGCCCATGAACCCTACGGTCTTGTTCGATGCCACAAGCTGCGCGATGAGTGAATCCTCCTCAATGGCGGTAGAAGCGAAATTGGAGCTTATGTCGATGAACGTCGGCAACGACCCCGTCGTGATCCCTTTGATTCTTTGCATTGTGGAAGTAGGAGGGTCGGAAAACGAGTTGAATATCAGGGAGTGATCGGGTCTTTCCGCTGTGAGCTCGGCGGGGAAAGTGAGAACGCCATGGTGGAAGGGCGATGATGGTTCGGGGTGGAAAGGGGAGATGAAATCGGTACGAAGAGCGTCAATGACGAGTATGACTGCCTTTGAGTGTGTTGCAGGCAGAGGTGCGGGGTCAGAGACCGTGTATGCAGGGGACGTGTGTGGGATCGTCAATCGTGTAAGGAGGAAGCCTTGGGTAAATACGAATAGTCCAATAAGGTGGAGAGACGTGATGTATCCCAGAACAAGCAATGCGAGATTGGTCCGCGAGAGTGAACGGAGCCACGTGCTCTTGCGAGGCTGAGAGGGGACAGCATTCGGTGTAGCTGCTGCGGTAGAAGGCGGCGCAGCCGTTACTTGGGCCATACTAGCGACGAGGCGACGTGAGCCCACCAGCCGTAACGCGCGCGTTAACAGGGAGTTACTCACTCTAAATGGGCACGAGGCAATGCTGCAATGAGAGTCTACGTCGATCCAGCAATGCAATGCAGGTCGTCAAGTCTATCCGCGGCTGGGGCTGATCATGAGCCGCTGTTCGTGAAGATGTCGTTACAAAGCAAGGATGGTATAGAGAAGGTGACAACTGAAATTTCGGATTCGGATTCAGCTGCTTTTGTCACGTTACACGTTTGGTAAGTTGGACTGCGAGAAGTGTCCAGTCTCCCAGTCCTGAATTCCGGTCCACAGCGGAATTCGTTCCACGTTTCCTTAATTAAGACTCCATCTCAATCGATCTTTCCGGTCCTTCTTCTCACTCTCACCTCGACTTTGCTCTGCAGAACAGTTCAACATGTCAGGTAGAACAGCCCCTGCTACGCCTGCCGGCGGCGCTGGCGGCGCAGCAGCTGCTCCAGCTGACGAGTCATGGGACAAAAAGGCTTGGTCAATCGGAAAGTCCGTCTTGGGCTTTATTGCTATTCAGGCAGGTGAGCTTTTGACGTTGTGCGAAGCGGAAGACTCCTGTAGCTGCTCGTCTCATGCTGACACGTCTTGCGTGTATAGTCATGAAGTACGGCATGTCCTACGTGAGCAGTTTCACTTTCGAAGCATCCAGTTCAAAACGCTGACCAGTCGCTATTGACTTAGATGGGAATCGGGCCGAAGACTGGTCCTACGCCCGCGGTCATCCCGAGCGCAGCGGACGCAACTCCTGGAGCAGCCGCTACCGCAGGATCCGCCGCCGTACCTCAAGTCAACCCCAACGCTTTCACCGCCGTTCCAGCGTGGGCAGATGGCACACCTCTGTCTATGCTGCTTTACACCTCCACCTCGGCTTCAGGAAACGATGTTGACATGGACGCCCCTATCGTACAGTGGGATGGACTGACTTATGGAGGCTGGAACGACGTGCGGGACGCGGATCTGCTTTTGGATGTACCCCAGAGCGTCAGAGCCGAGAATGGCAGTTGGTGGCTTGATGTCGTGCTCGTCAAGGGCGGTGGATCGCCAAAGGGCAAAGACGAAGCCGATGTCTACTCCCACCGCAAGCGTGAGTGACGAAGTCTGCCACCACTGGTCGACAGAAGATGCTTATGTGCTCCCCACTGTCATCAGAACTCACTCGCTTCGTGCCGAAGAAGCGCGTCAGGAAGGAGAAGAAGCTGATTCGTGGCGCCGAAGACGAGCCAGAGATCGAGGAAGAGCCGGTCGATCTCGGTCCCGCGCCTATCGTCGCACACTGGACCAGCAACCTGACCCTGACTGTCGTCGCGCCAAATGGAGAGGTGAACAATGCGCAACTCGCAGCGCCCGTCCAGCCATTCTATTCGTACACTTCTGGATCCAACGGGGAGAAGCTTTACTACCCCGTTGTATTCCCTAACGATTTCTGGCTACTCCGCGAGAACTTGCACCCCATCAACGAGACGGACGCGAAACTGCCCTTGCATATCAACTATCATGCGCTGTCAGGCATGAAGTTGCAGATGTACGCTGCGATGACTGCGTCGTTTGAGCAGGCGGCCCAGCAACAGGGGTCGGGCGCGGAGATGGACGAAGTCAAGCGCATGTTGACTGAGACGAGCCCTTGGCTGTTGATCACTACCGCGATCGTCACCCTCTTGCACACCGTCTTCGAGTTCTTGGCCTTTTCTAGCGACGTCAGCCACTGGAGGAAAAAGGACAGGGATCTCGTCGGCGTCTCGCTCAATACCATCTTGACAAACTGTTTCGTCCAGCTCGTCATCTTGCTTTACCTCCAAGACAGCTCGGAAGACACCAGCTTTATGATTCTATTCGGACAGGGCATGTGAGTGCCGTCGAACCAGCTTACAACCAGTTTTGGCTGACAGACTGCTCAGTGGTCTGCTTATTGAAGCGTGGAAGATTACAAAAGGTCGGTATATCTTCGTGATTCCATGATAGGATTTGCTGACCTGCGGTGTAGTCACTAACGTCCGTATCCGTCCTGCCCCCACGTCCATCCTTGGATACTCGCTCCAATTCGAGGGTCAGTCTTGCGTGTGAAGACAATGGCCCCCGCTGACCATCTTGTCACAGACAAACGCGTTCTTAGCGAAGATGAGAAGAAGACACAAGAATACGATGCTCTGGCGTTCAAGCTCGTGTCATACGGTGCTATCCCTCTCTTGATGGGCTACACTGTTTACTCTTGTGCGTGACACTCCTTCCTTACTAGACAGAGCATTATGTGCTGACATTGCTTTGTTTCACAGTGCTTTACCAGTTCGTCTCACCTCGACTTTGTTTGTATGTGTTATAGGAAGCTAACGGCGGTCCCCCACAGGACTCATCGTGGCTGGTACTCGTTCGTCGTGACCACCCTCGCACAAGCCATCTACATGTTCGGTTTCGTCCAGCTCGTCCCTCAGCTCATCATCAACTATAAGCTCAAGAGTGTGGCGCACATGCCGTGGGTCATCTTCACCCCTTCTGTCAGGGGACGTACAGCTGAAAATAACCCTCGTCCCTCTGTAGAATGAAGGCTATGATGTACAAGACTCGTAAGCAGTGTCACTAGACGAAGATGCGTTCGCTGACCTATTTTCCTGTTTCGCAGTGAGTACGGTCGTCGACGACTTCTTCGCCTTCTGTATTCGCATGCCGTGGTTGCACCGATTGGCGTGTTTCCGGTAGGTTTACTTCTCGCGGTGCTCACAGAGAGCCTTGCTCATGGGACTGATCATTCGAACAGAGACGATGTGGTCTTCCTGATCCTGCTGTATCAACGATGGATCTACCGCGTCGATTACTCCCGTGTCAACGAATACGGACAGGTCAACGAGGGCATGGTCGAAGATGTCGGCAAGCCTGGAGAGAAAGAGAAGGAGACGAAAAAGACCAAGTAAGGGTGATGTCTGCAAATGAGCGACTTGGCAGGGTAGGTTGTGTTATGATTGGGTATTTGCGATGATCGTGTGATCAAAGTAAGGGTGGCTGAGCTGAGCGGGAAGTCTAGGGCAATATAAATCGCATGCATGTGTTTGCGCTATGCGATTGTTGTAGCGTCACTTCTGCAGAGCTCTTCTCACATACAACTTGCCTACTTCTCGTCTCGTTTCTTCTTGAACTCCTCTATCCAAGCCTTTTCTTGCTTGCCCTTGACGAGCACGATGAAGCTCAACAGACCATCTCGCAAGACCACGCCGTCTTTCGCGACTTCGTCCGTCTTCTCCCGTTTTGCTCTGGCAATGACCTCTCGTAATGTAAGGTTCTTGCCGACCTTGAGTAATCGCCGATGAGCAGTCTCGACGTAGACTACCAAGTTGGGAGTGTAGTACTCGCGAGCGCTGTCCCAATCCGCGAAAGGGATCTGGGTTGACGATGGGCTTGAAGGGAAGATGGCTGCTAGCTGATCGTCGAAGGAGGTATCTTCGTGGAAATGCGTGATGAAGTCTGACTGGGAATGGGCTGGGTAGAGGAGGAAGACGGGGAAGATGAGGGGCGCATGAGGCGGTGGCGGTGTCCATAATTCAGCGTCGGCGTCGGTGATACTGGGAGGCGAGAGGGGTGGCGGTGTTGGTAAAGCGTCGGGATCGAAAGAGACTGGGTTGGGGTTATCCGGCGGACTGGGCGTGTTGACAACCATCAGACCTCTGCTCTCGACCGCTTTGGCTAGAGCGGCTGTACCGAGCTTCTCCCTTCGTATTCTCTCCACGCGCTCGACCTGCCTCTTCCACCCTTTCTCCACCTCCTTCTCCAACTTGTCCCATGCGCCGACGTCCTCCTTGACAGACTCCGCCACCTCCTTGCCGCGCTGCACGACGTCCCTAGCCTCTTTCCACCGGTCGAGCGCTATGAGACTCTGCGCAGCTCTGAACATCCCCTTGACCAATCCCTTATCCTTCTCCTGCCGCGCAGTGTACAGAGCTATCAACGCGCCCGTATCTCTCAGTACTGCTCGGTAATTCTTTAGAGCGAGATTACATGCTGCGCGGTTGTTCAGTAGGGCGAGTCGTAGTGATGCCGAGGAAGGGTTCGCGTTCAGACCAGAGGTATAGGCGTCCACTGCGTCGGGGTAAGAGCGTTGAGAATGCAGCTCGTTCCCGTGGTCTTTGAAGTTCTGTGCGATATCTAATCATATAACGAGGTTAGCATTGAGATTGTTGCACCACTCAAGTATATCCAAACATAGTCTGCAACAGTAAATGATGATAAAGCTGTAGACTCACCATCACCTTCCCCCTCAAAGATCAAGCTCTTAAGCGCCTCCAAGACCTCCTGCTGAGCCTCATCACGCTCGCCACCAGGCTCGCCGGAATCCTTGGGCGTCTCACGCATAAACAACGGAGTTGAATCAAGCACTTTCTCGAAATCGGAATACGTCACTTCTTTCTTCCTGGAAGGGAGGGGTCCGGATCCTGAAGCTGATGCCGAAGCCGCATCGTTTGCGCGGGATGGCATAGCCGCCAGAATTTGGTCGAGTATCGCGTCTTCTGACATCGTGCGTGGGCTCTTGCAGTGTGGGTGTTGTCGCTTGTGATATGTTATTGCGAAGTGAGTGATTGAAGTGGTGAAACAATAGAAGTCGACGGAAATTTCATTGCCTCCACTTGAGCCTTGCTTGCCACATTACGCAACAAGAGTGCGGCACTCGCCGTCCCTTCGACTGCTGATAGAGGTCTCCGTGGAGCGATGGCGAAATATCCATACATACATGCTTATACGGCGTAGTAGCAAGCGTCTCCAGCATAGCAGACGCTACGCGGCCATGCCCATGTCACTGACTGAGTGTTACTTAGGGTGTCAGTCAGGTTGTAAGCTATACTTGAGTCCGGCGATGTGGAGGTGGTCAGCTTATGATAGGTCATTCGCCGACTGCCTCCACTTGGGTAGTCCGCGTCTACCGATGCGAATGACGTTAGCAGTATATATAGCCATGCTTTATCATCGCTGTATTATTATATATGCAAAAGTCTCTTGTGGACAGATCGCAATACCGCTTGTCTCTCTTCACCGCTCATTCTCGCGATACAAGATGAAAGTACTAGTCTTCGGCGCAAGTGGTCAGTCCAGTCCAGTCCAGTTTTGACGCAATTTCGCGAATTGTCGATCTTGGCTCAATATATACTGACTTGCACTTCCTAATATAGGTTTTATTGCGAAGCCCGCGGCATTGGCTCTATTGCGGGCAGGTCACATCGTCTATGGCACCACTCGTTCTGCAGAGTCCGCCAAAGAGCTTGCCAAGCTGGAGATCATACCTGTCATAGCTGACGCGTGGACCGAAGAAGGTTTCAAGGTCTGGAGCCCAATCGCCGAGCAAGTCGATGTCGGTGAGTATCACAAGCTACTTTCAACTTGACATCAAAGTGCCAAAAATATTGACTCGCGTCAGTAATCGATACACTTCCTTCGATGAAGCCTGATGCGCCACTCAAGGTCTTCAAGCACATCTCCTCTTTGGCCGCATATCGACCGGACGGCGCCAAGCTCACTTACATCTACACCGGAGGCTCGTGGGTGCATACCAAGGGTACAGGAGGTCTGGAGAGCTGGACGGACGAGAGACAGCCTCATTCGGGCTTGAGCAAGCTGACTGGGTGGCGCTGGGAGGTTGAAAAGGAGGTGCTGAAGAGTAAGTCGACTCCCAGTTCTAGCTGGACGGGTCAAGGGGTTCTAATCGCTTTGTCTTGTCCTGGAAACAGGTACAGAGGTGCACGGGATCGTCATTCGCCCTTCGGTACTATACGGTACCTCGGGGTCGCTAATGGTGGATCAAGTATTCAAGCCCGCTTTCGAAGCTGCGAAGAAGGGAGAAAAGTTCGAAGCTCTCGCATCGCCCGACACGAGGTTTTTGACGGTGCATCATGACGATCTGGCCGATCTCTTCCTCCGTGTCGCCGAGCGAGTGAGTTTGCTCGTCCGCCTTCCAGTCAGCGTTGTCATTGACACGGTCTGTTCTTATTTAGGGTCCTATATTAGGCGGACAAGCTTTCGTAGGGGCCAATCCCCAATCGGAGCGATTGATCGATATCCTCGATGCTGTAGTGCGTGTCTCTGGAGCAAAAGGCTACGAGATCAGGCATCCAAGCGAAAATGGTATGTATCTATTCCCCTTGCCAGTCTGTGGGCTATACTGATCAGCTGACTGTGTGGATATGACAGCCTTCGAGAAAGCATGGACGTCCACGACCAACCTCAAGCCGTCGCTTGGCTATGCTCTGACAGGCTGGGTACCGAGGAAGATGAGCATAGTCGACGGAATGGACGTGTATTGGTCTAGCTTCGTGGCGAATCTGCAAGAGTAGATCGCAAGCGGGGGACAGCCGTGCGCTTCTCAAAAGAGACTAGGTGACCAGCGAGGACGAGCGAGTGGCTTGTATGCAATCAATGAATTGGCGCTGAGGTGCGGTGGAATTGAGCACCGATTGTCTGGAAGCCTGCACTGAAGGCTGGATACGGGAGTGCGGACCCTGTAAACAGGCAAGACAGTGGCGGATAAAGCAGCAGGCAATAAGCACCAAGCCGTAACCAACATTCAGTCGTATGATATGATGTAAGTGGGTGCAGGAACGATCACGCCGCGCCCGTTCTTGTCGCGCCCGCTATTCAGACCGTAGCTTCTGACGATTGTCCGCGCGCCACAAGCTACAGATGCGTTTATTAGTGGCGAATGGAGAGAGTGTCTGTCTGCGCATTTCGGACGCAAAGAGAGCAATGCTCCGCCGTGCGTTATCGCTGGTGAGTCAGCACCAAGAAATCCACCTTCTCGTCCGTTTGATATGGGATCGTGGTCATTTGTGAAGCAGCAAGAGTACGCGGGTCGCGCGTCAAAGCTCAAGTCTTATGCTGCGGTTGTGTTTGTATGTGGCGAATATGAGAAAATGGGAATGTCTCTGTGCACATCAAACCGTACAGTACGCATAGTAGCAGCGTTGTTCTGCGAGGCGCGATTGCCTGTGAGAATGTGGCAACCCCAAAATGCAAAATTTGGTCCTTTTGATGTCGGATTGCGATATTTAAGTGATGATCACAGTCGAAATCACCCGCATCACGGATCAAAACATATTTCGAGGGTCATGGGGAGCGATGGGCCAGGCTCAAGTGGACTTTTACGAATGGACGTGATCAAGGGCTCGACTCGAGACGCATATGA
>JALPCB010000165.1:0-42813 GCA_026538395.1 Cryptococcus sp. GC_Crypt_3
GAGAGAGAGCGGAAGGACTCACGCCTGCTATAGGTTTATGCGACTATGGACCACGTCATTAACATCGCACATTAGTATATCAGTATAACCCCGTACTAGGTCCCCCGCGGACTCACCATGGTTGTGATTGAGTACGAGATGAGGGATGTTGATGCGTAGATCAAGACAGTAAGTGAGCTTTGAAGCAACGAAGCAAGGACGAATCAGAGGGATCCGTTGTCACAGTGACAAACACGGTGGGTGGCCCACGGAGTCCCCTTATATATACCATGCATAAACCCCCGTAGTACTGTACTCGTACTACGTGCTACGTGCTACTCCGGGTCGCATATTGCCGGCCACTACTGTAGTCGCTGGTCATTGGTCACTAGTCACTAGTGACTTGGGTGGCAAATCACATGTCATGCATGTTCGACGGGGATATGCATACATCTGATACAGTGGATACATGTCACAAGCACGGGCACGGGGTGTACAGCATGGAAGACTACGAGAAATGCAAATCACTATGTACAAGAGCAGAGAACTGAAAACAAGAGAGCAAGAAGCAAGGTATAGAATAGCGTCACTACTGGAGTACGGACGATCAAGCAAATCTGTTATTCTTGGACAAGAGGATACTACCGCTGTTCGAACTACTGCCCGTACCCTGCCTATGCGGATGGGGCTGGACAGGTGGTCGACCAGCACCAATGCTGCTGGAGGAGAACGATCGTCCGCCTGCTCCGCTTCCGCCGCCTGGAGCGGACGATTTATTGTACACGACAGACACGCCGCCTGCGCCGCCTACGCGGCGCGTAGTCTGCGATTCCTCTTGGACGTATTGCGCATAAGAGGCTACTGAGCGTGTGGTCGTACTTGATAACCGACGAGAGGCAGGCTATATAAAATCATGGTATCAGCAAATGATATTCGGCATTCATCCACACGAACGATTCGAGACTCACGATCTCTTGCCCCGCGATGAGACTTGTACTGCTCCTGATGGATCGGCTGATGGAGAATTGCGATTCGTCTCGATCCTCGCTCATGGCCAAATCGAGGTCGACCTCTGTATCGTGTCGGGCCCAGGCTCTTTTGGCAGGCCGAGGTTCCTCGGAATCATCGAAACCTATCTGACGATCCAAGCGCTGCGTCTCGTCTTCCGCGTCGAGATCGAGCTATCGCACAATGACCATATCAGCACTTTACACTCTGTCCGAGTTGAGGTTGCTGAGACCACACTCACCCCGCGGTTCATCTGCGCTCGCTTGCGAAGCATGTCGTACGTCTCCCTCATACTTCTCTTCACTGGAACCTCCTCCTTCTCCGGTTCAGGGGACAGCGTGATCTTCCTGCTCTCGAACATGGGTGATAGCGGAGTCTCGTCGACCTCATCAACGTCCGACTCGAGATCTTCCTCGTAGGCAAGCTTGAAGACGTTCGCCTCGCCATCTGCCACTCATTAGCATTTTGGCATAGACCGATGCTAACACGCCACTACTCACCCAGCTTATCCAGGCCGTCTTCTCTCCCAAGCATTCGCTTTCTGCGCTGTTTCTTGCTCAACCTCTTGGGTTTCAGCTCGTCGTCTTCCTCGTCGGAATCATAGAAGTCCATGCCTTTGCGCTTGGTACGATATTGACCCTCGGTGATCTTCCTCGCTTCAGCTTCCCGTCTCGCGTCGTCGGCAGTGGCGATCTCCCTACATGATGCAAATTCACAGTCAGCTATTGACCGGACGAGTTTGATGGACGAGTTTGATGGACGAATAGCTGCGAATGTCAAGCATCACCTACCTCGCTTTCTCAGCTGCAAGGGCATCTTGCCTCTTGCGCTCCTCTTCGTCGATAGCCTCATCGTCCACGAGCCCCTCCACATAGCCGTCATTCCCTTCGTCATCATCCTCATCTTCAGGTCCACCGATGGGCGCCCAGCCATTGTCCTCGTCACTCTCCTCTGCCTGCTCGTCTACGAGGTTCGACCTCCCTCTTCCTTTTGTTTGAGGAAGCTGAGGAGGACGATTTGCAGCTAACATCATCCGATCAAAGGCGTTTGATCTCGCAGGTTGAGTCGGCGATAAAGCGATCAAAGCACTTTCTTCCTCTTCGTCACCGGACGTACGACGTCGAAGACGTGTGAAGGACTGCTCGGCTTGTGTCGGGCTCGGCGGGACAACTCCCCCAAAGCCGTCCTCATATCGGTAGACAATAGGCGATTGCAGCTGAGTTTGGGTATGTATTTGTGTTTGAGTCCTGATGGCGTCAAACCCATCAGGAAGGGAGAAGGCCGATCGTTCAGCAAGCTGACGGTGCGCCGCTGTTGGCTGAGTACTTCCTATATCAGATAGTTGAGTAGCCAGGAAGCTGGCAGGTTTTGTTTGGGTGAAGAGTCTGCAGGAACGGGAGTGACGGATCATCAGCTAAGCTTATCTTCAAGGCGCGTGATTGACTGCCAACTTACCCCTGTTCATTGAGATATTGCTTCTTCGGCTCATCAAGCTCTTGAACCCGTTCCATCGCCGCGTTCTCCAGTTCGCCGGCGATGAGAGCGTTGTCCCTCTCCGCTTGTGTCTCGCTGATCTGCACTTGGGGCAACATGGCGTTGGCAGGAAGTAACCCGACCGGTTCCTGCGCACGCAGTCCTGCAAATGCATCCTGCTGAACACCAGCTAGTCAGCAACGATACCGAAGACCGTTTTCGTCTTTTCAAAATTAGACTCACGCCATCATCACCAACTTGCGTTGCGTCGAAAAGTTGAGAGAAACCTTGGCTTCCATCAGCACTACCGAAGCCGGCAAAATCGATGTCTTCGCCAAATGGCACTCCTATCGGTTCCTCAGCGGGTTTAGGCGCGAGTATCTCCTTCGGTGAGTCGGCAGCAATTACAGTCGGAACGGGCGGGATCTCCTCGTCGTCCGAATCGATAGCGACACGAGCTGTGGTCCGTGGCTTGCGACGGAAGATGGGGACTGGCTCATCCTCTTCATCGACTATTTCAGGTACGTCGGCCCTCTGGTCCGTTACCGATGCCGAACCCGCTGACCCAAGCTCTTCGTCCGACGCCTCATCATGCTCCTCGACATCTTCACCCGCGCTCTCTTCGCCGCTATAAGCCAGCTGCTCATCTTCTTCAGGCACGAACTCGTCGTCTTCCTCATCCTCGTCTCCGTCCTCGCTCTCGGCAGGCGCGGGCCGCCTCGTCAAGTCCACTAGAGCTTCCACGTCTTGCTCTATCCTCTCGGGCAACTTTCTGATTCGCCCCCAATCCTCTTCCTTCTTTTTCTGCATGAGTGCGACCTGCTGTTGATGCTTGAATTTCATTGCCTTGTCCACGTCAAATTGAGAGAGAGCAGCATCGCGGCCCTGTTTCTGACCTGCGGGTTTTGCACCACCGTTGGACCGCTTGAGTTCGGAATGATGAAAGGCTTTCGCAGCAAAGTCAATGTACGTTTCACTAACATCGTCCGTCTTCGGTCTGGCGGTCTTTCCAGCCCTCTGTAACATCTGTTGACGTTGCTTCGAGACAGCGGGTATATTTGACGATTTGGCTAACACAGCTCTGGCATCGGGTCCTCTGCGGATTGCCGAAGTAGACGCGATGGCTACTGGCGTAGCCTTGGGCTTGGCTGGCGATTTCGCAAGGATGTCGAAATCATCATCATCAGAATTTGCGGAGGACATCTTGACGGGGACCTGTTTCAGCTGTTTCAGCTGCGCGAGCTTGAATTCCGCAAGGCGTTTCGCATTCTCCTTTCGGCGTTGAGCGACCACATCCCGGTCTTTCTCTTTAGCCATGAAAGTAGAGAAATCTTGCTCGACCGCCTCGTCCTCGAAGTCTTCGGAAGAAGCAGGGACAACGGCTTTGCCTTTTCCCTTGTCTCGCGCGGCTAACGGTGTCGGGGACGACGAGACTGCGTCTACAAGGGAGATCTTGGAGGTGGCAGCGTTTAGGTGGCGCGGAGCGGAACTTGGGGTGAAAGCGGTAATCTCGTCAGGAGGAGTCTCATGGGATGGACTGGTCGTAGGAGAACCATGGCTGTGTGTAAGGTCTGGTACATTGCGCTTGCCGCTGTCAGGACGTTAGCGATCTCGAAGACACGTATTCTGTCTGGCGACTCACTTCAGCATCTTCTGTTTGATGGCGACGCCAGCCATTTGTACCCAAGTGCTGATAGGTAATCTCTCTGGCTCGGGCTTTGTAAAATGAATCGGGCGCTCTACGGACGTTAATCATCAGCTGCAAGCTCAGAGAAATGACGACGCTAGATTGTGACGCACCTCGCTGTGCTCGCGCAATGTCTTTCTGCATCTCTGCCATTTCAACCTTGTTGAGGCCCTAACGGTCCGGATGAGCGTGTGCATGCATAATTCTCAAGTCTTCACTTACTCTTGGATGTTTGCGTTTTGATTTAGGCTGAGGAGTACTCTCCAGATCATCGTCATCATCGAAAAGACCGCTAAGGGCAGATGGGTTCTTCGCTTGCTCTTCTGCTTGCCGGACTTCTTCCTCGTCCTCTTGCTGGTTGAGATCTTGGATGAATGTTGTCAGGTCTTGTTGAGGCTCGAGATCGGCCGCAACCGAACTCGGACTCGCACTCCGATCAGTAGAATCCAGCCGATCCCTCGTCCTTCCAGCCTTGGGCGTCGGAGTCGGACTCGCTGATAGCCGTGATGTTCTTAGGAGTTCTTGCTTGTTTGCCTCCTCCTCGTCATCCTCCTCATCGGACACCACGATATGGCGAGCTTTGCCACTCGCGTGACTGATGCCAGATTTGCGTACAGGGAGAAGCGTCTCCTCCATGACTTCCGATGACTCGGCTTGCAGCATGGCCGGCTTTCGGATGACAGCTTGGCGCGGCGAAGAGCTTTTCGGTGGGGACGAGGGTGGTGGTGAGGTGGGTAGAGAGGTGAGAGACGACGAGCTGAGGTATGCTCCGAGACGACTTTTGGGAATCTCAAGGTGATCCGACGCTTTCGTACGATACGAGTCGGTGCTCTTTGTCTGTACAGATTCTTTGACTACTTCGCCTCTAGCTTCACGCCTGAGCTTCTCCATGGCCCGCTTTGTCGTCTCCTCATCTTCCGTCGCAGGATCGGAGGTCGGGGCATCTAAAAGAGCGAGCGAATCGCGCCATGACACACTCGCATTCGACCATCGGTTCAACAATGATTTGGAGGGCGATTCTCGAGGTACAGAAGAAGAGCTGCTTGGGAGGTCGTCGGCTGGTGGAGGGGACGCGGGCCGAGCGCGGCCGTATGTCCGTCTGACAGCTGGTCGGGGCACGGGGAGAGGAGGATCGGACGATGGCATCCTGAGGAGATCGAGGGGGTCTGACGTTGGCGGGGCAAGGGAGAGGGATGAGCTTGACATGGTGCGCAATCCTGTGATGTTCGATCAGCGACTGGACACTTAGGGTCTGGGCTGACTCACAATTTATGCGGTTATCCTGACGCGCGTCTCAATGCGCTATGCAAGCATGTACTGATGTTGTTCTGCAAGATGCGACGTGTCCGAGCAGTCTCCAGTAGCGCCAAGCCGTCTATCGATATCAAGTCAGAGTGATCCAGTGAGGAGGCAAAGAGGATGAGCGTGTAGTATGGTAGGAGAGTGCAAGGTGGTCTTTGAGTGATAAAATGAGAACATGAAATAATCAATCCGACGCGTCTCAGCACACAGGGTCACTGATTCAATGGCGGGTAAAGAGTCGTGAGATTACGTATACAACACTATACCGAGACAATGTCACGTGGCCAGGCTCACACATGTCATGTCCATGCTCAACATGACATGACGTTTTGACATTGCAGAGCACTGCTGTCTTATCAACCACCTATAAGTCAGAGTGACCAAGGAGCAAGCAAGATGCCACCCCGCACAGCCGTCTCTGTGGCTACCGCTTCCGCGGGCGAGTCGTCAAAGCCCCGCAATTCGCCTGTACCCCGAGCCAACGACGAGGTACATCGCGAAAAGATCCTGGTTCTAGGTTGGAGAAAGTGAGCACCGTCAATCTCGAGCAATGCCAGGATGTTATATGCTGATCAAGGTCTGCGACGCAGAGCGGGTAAAACCTCTTGTATCAAAACGGTTTTCCAGCAAGTGCCAGCTCGGGAGGTGCCGTATCTCGGAGTCACGCAGAAGATTGAAGTTGTTGATTACGAGTACGTTTGGCTTTCTAGCAGACATGACTATGTTGCTAATCATTGGGTATCCGAAGATCAATAATACCCCTGCAGATATGGGACACGCCATCAAACTTTGAGCTCGAGCAGCTGGAGACACCGCTGAGCAGCTTTTCAACTATAGTCTACGTTATGGATATGCAGGTGCGCCCTCGTTCTTCTCTCTTTAAGCCTCCACTTCTCAAGGACTGTTTGCTGATATGCGAGATTGTGTGTAGCAAGACGATTCGTATCGCGAAGCAATAGCCAAATTCGTCCATATCATGCTGAGAGCCTACCTCACAAACCCCAATATACGGTTTGCCATGTTCATCCATAAAGCAGAGGTGTTATCGGAGGATTACCGGGGCGGTGAGTGCGGTCCGCGATCCGCGGTCCATCATCATTGTTATCTATTGTGTATGAGACTTAGGCTCATATTTTCCTCTTCCTATGTGACAGAGAACTACGCCGAGATCCAACGAGGAACAAGCGAAGAGATCGAGGATTTCCCATATAGGACACTGCAGAGCATGGCGCCGAACTTCGACTTTGACGATCCGAGCGTCGTGACGTCCATCGTCAATCATCTCATATCGGAAGTGACCTTCAATATGACCAGCGTGCATGATGTCACCCTGCGAGACGCCTGGAGCAAGGTCATACAAGGTAGTATGCAGATGCTGCCGGCTGTCGAGTCGCTCTTACTCAACTTTACCGAGGTGCGCACTCTACTCCCTCTGGTTGAACGCAAACGATAGGAAGATAAGCTGATACAATGACCATTGTAGCACTCGAGCGCAGACAACACCTTCTTGTTCGATATCAGGAGTGGGGTCATACTCGCCACAGACAACAGGCATCGGACAGACGATCTCTCCGAGCAAGTGACCGAATACCTCTCGAGCTTTCTGCAATTCCGCGAGCTGTACAAGTGGGTTTTGTCTCTAATCACGCTATGCGCTCCAAGCTGACTCAGTTGATTCAGACATATCAAACAGAAGAAGCCGAATGGACAAGGAGACGCTGCGCCCGATGCTGACGACGAAGAGGAGGAAGAAGATGATGGTCAACCTCGCGGATGGTGGGACGAGGAGGATCCCGAAGCGCCGTGGATGGCCCAGGCTACAAAGCTGCTGCCAAACACGACTCTCGCAATGTGGCAGTTCACACCGTGAGCAAACGTTCACAGCTGTACAAGGAGTCGAGTAGCTGATGTCCACCATCGTTGGTTGCAGATACCTCGC
This sequence comes from Cryptococcus sp. GC_Crypt_3, assembly GCA_026538395.1. Taxonomy (NCBI): domain Eukaryota; kingdom Fungi; phylum Basidiomycota; class Tremellomycetes; order Tremellales; family Cryptococcaceae; genus Cryptococcus; species Cryptococcus sp. GC_Crypt_3. The sequence goes on from JALPCB010000165.1 coordinate 7,389, forward strand.
TCTGGTCGTTCTGTTGCGAACGGAGACATGGCACGCCCGACGGGGAACTATAGAGTACAACCTCACGTTCTTGCGGCAAGGTGTGCGCGGGATCTTATCGGTGATGGCTTGATCAACCACCGCTGCGAGCACGTAACGCTGCGCCGGAGACGAGGGCGGTCTTTGTCGACGCGCATGTAGATAGCGCAGGAAGTCAGCAGTACGCGATATAGGGATAGAAGTAGAGTACGAAAGCGGATACCCCGCCCCGCATTCACAATATGTGACATCGATATATGCATATGTTCATTCACTCCATACGACCCCTCTGCTGGGCTGCCAGATCGTACCGCTCTCTGTGTAAGCCTTCTGAGCAGAGTACTCCTGTGCTGGCTTGTTCGGCATCGCAGGGGTTTGAGGGTCTCTCACATCCCAAGCAAGTGCTTTGTAATTTGCTTCCGCGCTAAAGTCAAGTTCCGTTGGTAACTCAACTGGGTCGAAGACTTGCACTCCACTCCCTCTAGGCCTGTAGGTTCATTCACGTCTGTGACCGACAGCGGCCATCACGCGACATCCTCATCGACGTGACTGACGATAAACCTCCGAGTACAAGCGCAACAAACGGCTCAGCATGGCTCAGCAACCTACTACCTCTGTAGAGAGCACGGCGAACGATCACTTAAATCCGGGTAGTTTCCGGTCGCTCCTACCGATCCTCGATGATATCCTCTCGATAATCCAGCATCAGGCGACGGATGGGACTGGGGACAGGATGACGCCTGTACAAGCATCTGAAGCGGTGGCGCCGAAGGTATGTTACCCGATCTTCCCCTTCTCTACTCCTTCACTCCTCTATCCTCCTCCTCTATCCGCCTGTGTCCCATGAAGCAGAAGGAGCTCGCTGTGACCCTGAGACTGTACTGATATTGAGCATATGATTTGCGCACAGGCGAAAGAACTCGCGGGGGCTATCGAGGCGATGAAAGCTGCTTCGCTCGACTTACCGGGCGGGCATCTCTCAATAGAGGAAGTGCGGCGGTTGACCGTACGCATGGAGGAAGAAGCGGACAAGAGGAGGTACGTCGTCGCTTCTCATCACTTGCACTTATTTATCGATGAATTATGAGCTGACTCGCTTCGCGCAGAACGATTTTACATGCTTTCAGCGCACGCGATATGCCTAGTACCGACCATCTGGGCTCTCAGTCGACGTTCGGCGTTGGGAATATTGTCGATGGCGAGATGGTCACGGAGGCCAATAGCGTCATGCCCAGTCCTTCGCCTGCGATCCCTCTTTAGGCCAGCCGATATGATATGATTGAATCGCCTTGAAGGCCGCCATTTAGGCTTTCCAACCCGATACTTTGGTGCGAGGGAGAGCATCCACGCTGGTCCACCAAAATGCCGTTCAGCCGCTTTGACCATAGGCCACTTGGACACTATAGATTTATGGGACACAGTCAATGTCAATACATCGCTGTATCAAGCTACCAAAAAGGGACACGGAAACTTCTGGTCTAGACGAAGGCTCCGGCGGGAACAGGAGGAATGAAAGCTCAGGCGACAATCAGGTCAAACGGTGCACGGGATGACATCATGTGATGCATGCGTACAGATCCTCTGTAGTCCTACGTAACTCCCATGCCATGCTATGCTCATAGGCCCTCTCTACCCATGCATGGCGTCGTCAAACATACCGCGTACACGAAAGAGTCATGGAAGCATTCACGTTACTATCCAGCGGGTTCAAATTTATCTCGTTACGCTTTGACTTTTGTTGCCACCCAACCTCTCCTACTGGACAACAACATTTCGGTCTCTCTCCTACATCTTCTCCTTCTTTCTTATCAAGTCAAAATCACGCAGCGCGACTGATGAGCACCAAATCATCCATCGTGTCGCGCACCCGATCGACCCCTATCTAGCTGGCCGTGACGCGATTCTTCGCTGATAGGATCCGGGTCTCGTCCAGCTAGATCAAAACACTCCTGCCTTCCTCTTCTTCCAACGCACGATCTTTCCGCTCTCGACTTTCGCAGTATGTCGCAGGTTTTGCCATATTGCCAAAGCTGTGAACAAATCGATGGACGACGTGTGATCCTGCAGAAAGATGATGGTCCGCTTCTCGCTTGTCCCGAGTGCGGACTGGTCAACGAGACGGCTACTTTTTCAGAAACACTCGTTAGCGTCTCCGACGACGCGGGAGCGATTCTCGACGAGACGTCCCGGCTGCAAACGAGGGAATATCACCGGCAGTGGACTCTGGTCAAATTTGATGTGAGTTGCATCCACTAACTTTGTCATCTGCAGTCAAGTTGACATGTCATTATAGAAAGCCGTGACCGACTTGGTCAACCTCTATCTAGGCATACCAAATCACAAAACGAGCATCATCGGCGTGCCAGGCGATACGATCCGTGCAGGCGTTCGACAATGGTTCAATCGTCTGCGAGAGGCGGAGATGGTACGGTGCAAGCGCCTTCACCCATTGTCAAACGCAAGTGCGAGGAAGACCAAGTACATGGTTGTTGTCGCAATCATGTTCGCACTGCAGGAGAGCGCTTTGGTAGTGCTGGATAATCGCCTAGAAGCGAAGAATATCAAGAGGCCGCATAAAAGAACCCTGCCTGGCTCTGTCAAAGGCGACGAGAAGCTGCCCAGTCCAGCTTTGATGGATGTGTTCGTGAGTGGAATCGTTCTCTGTTGGATTTTCAGTCATACTGACTTTCTTTCCCTTAGAACAACGCGCAAGTCTTCTCAGTGGAACATTTCGGTCATTTGGACAGCTTCGGCTACCTTCAAAAGCTGTATCGTCGCTATAGCAGGCTGCTGCATTTTACACTTACTCCAGTCGAATACACCCTTATCACCATGAGCACCATTGTCGATCGCCTCCGCTCGATTGTTGCTTTACCCTTCGATGAACGCTTGAAAGTACTTGTCACAAAACCCACTATGACAAAAGGCGTTCGCGAATGGGACGAGGACGACTTTCATTTCTTCCATTCGGTTGATTGGTCTCTCCTCCTGCCTTATGGATATAAGTTATTCCAGGCGCAAGAATGTGTACGATTATGGGGCGACCGACATTCACCCATGTGCTCAATTGCTCTTGTCATATGGGCCATGCAAGCTGAGCGCAAGGCGGTGTTGCCTGGACAGATCAGCATCACAAGCGAGCTTTGTGCGCCTTATGGCGTCCAACACTGGGCTGCGAGCGAGAGATATCGCGACATGCGCAATTTCTTGCTGGCCTGGTCTACTAGCATCATCGACGCTGGTCTTCCCTTCCCGGTCCTTCCCATTCCCCCAAAAGGCTCCATTGGAAACGGTATAGGAGGATACAATTGCGATAGACGTCGACCAATCCCCGAGACCGACATGGCAGTCGCTGTCGCTCCCGTCATTGCCCTTTACTGGCCGAGGATTGTCCGTGCACGCATTCGAACACGGCGAGATGCTATGTCTTTGGAGGACGAGACGTTCCTTGCTCGGAAGTTGTTTGTCGTCAGCGCTGCGGCGCATGATAAGCCTGGCAAGAAAATCAAATTCTCTGGCTGGGCGATCGAGGCGAAGAATCTGCTCAAGACCTACATACCCCTATTACGGGTCCAAGTGAATCCCAACGCTCCTTCGTCGTCGCAGGCGAGACGTGGCCCAAGCATCTCGGCATCCGCACGTTCCAGCGTCAGCCCTTCACTCTCCAATGTCTCTCGCGGCCTTCCTAAACCGACTCCGGCAGCTTTTGCGAATCCCTACCAACCTACTTGTCGCCCTTTCGTTCCACCGCCGCCAGAAAAGACGCTCGAGGACATGCTCGCGACCAAGGACGATTCATCTGACGAAGACGAGGCTCGGAGCAGCGACGACGAATCATCTTCACAAAAGCCACCGCAGCAGGGTCTAGGTTTGCAAAACATCGGACCGCGAGAACAGCCCTTTTCTTTCACGATAGGGCCAAGCGGCTTCAATGCAGATGCCAGCCAAAAGCAAACAGTCACTTTGACCGCCGCTCGATTGGACATGCTTGCAGCGAATCACATCCGGCCTAATCAAGGTTCAACGCCTGTAAGTCACACTTCGTCGTCGAACTCCAATGCAGCGACGAATGCGGTGTCTGGGGCAAATGCAGGGTCGTCTCGTGGATCGCTGCTGCAGAGTGGTGATCCGCGCATCACTGGAGCAGCCTCAAATGTCAATATTGCATCGTCATCTCGAACGTCACTGTCACCTGCCCCTTCTTCTCAATTATCGTCACCAGGGACGTCGCGCCGCGGATCCTTCGATAGCCGGGCTACTACCCCACTTACTAGTATCAGCAATATGTCGGACTTCTACCGTCCGCGAGCGACCTCCGCTACATTGTCCGTTGCCTCAATCTCCACGGCGTCATCGACTTCTGGTACAACACTGCTTACTCCTCGTAGGTATGATGAGGGACATGTCGGCCTGCTCATCCGCGAGAGGGACGAATATGTGCAATTTCGCTTGGCGCAACACGTGGAAGCTGGCGGTCTGATCAAACCACAATTTGAGCAGTTCATGTGGCGTTGGCTACGACAGCAGGTCGATAACGGCAGTATGCCTTCAACGATCACAGGCAACTATCTACAGACAATCGGCCTGTATGGCAATCCCCGGTCCATCGATCTCGGCCCATGGATCCGTTCTAAGCAAGCTGTCTGGTCATCCGTTGAGAGCTTGCTCCGCGCAGGAATCAAACCCAAGGAATTCCCTTCTCACTTGATCCCCCACTCCGTCCTTCAACTCGACCTCTTGCTCAACCACTACCACTCTGCGATCAGGACTGAACTCGCGCAACCTGTCATCGACACGACCCTGTCGAACGCAGAGGCGCAAGTTCTGTTCGCCAAGCATACCGGCGATGAACTGGATAAATGGTTCTTGACCAAAGCAGAAGCGAAAAGGCGGAATGCGGCTTATGAGAGCGCTGGATATTGGGCTAAGGAGGAGCCAAACGATACTCTTGGACGCAGTGAAGTGACGAAAGGTAGGGGACGCTCGCTGTCGAATGCCGCACTGGACGATGCTGCTGAGCAGGAAGGGACCGGAGGCATTCATGACCTAGACGTGGGCATGGAATCGGACGGAGAATCTTCTCGATCTCAGTCACGAGCGACAAGTATGGCACCATCTGATGGTTACGTTGATGAGGAGGTAATATCAGCGAGAAAGGATATACATCGCATCATGTCGACCATCAAGCACTCTGACCAGTGGTCAGCGAAGTCCAACAAGAGAGGCGACGAGCTAGACAACCTGGCGGAAGCAATGCGTGATGGAGACGAAATAGACGATCAAGGTGCTCCTTATGTGGTGGCTTTGCTGCAAGATGCACTGCATGTCGGGGGAATACTTGAGAATGACTCGGAGGGCACGGGCGATGAGGACGATGAGGGAGATGACTCCGAGGAGGAGGGCAGCGACGACAGGATGACGGGCGCGAAGGGTCATACTCAGAAAAGACGTGGAGTCGGAGCTGAAAGGGGAGGCTCGAAAAAGCAGAAGAACGGGGACGATGACATCGCGACGACGGTCAGAAAAGCGCCGCCTGCGCTGAAAAGAGATCGGAAGGTCAAGGGATCCAGCTAGGTACAGGACTGCAGTGCGGAGGCATCAGAAGTTGCGGTCACTTAGAGCCGAAATCTATTGTGGAGACGGGGCCACTCATTGGATTATCGAGTCCGACCATCGCATCAACACATTTAACTTCGAATTCACATTCACATTCTACATTCCACATTGCATTTTACACCTTCGATTTTTGTCTGTCTATATTTAGTTTGACGCAGGGGTCGTTCATAGTCAATAACGATGATGTTACGACCGCATGAAATCATGCACTGTGAATATCACGTGGTTTGCAGTCAAATGGCCCCGTGCGGAATGCTTTCAGAAGAGGCGTTATGCGAGGACTTGGAATGGGAGATCCAGCATGGGTCGTTCCGGAATTAGAGCAAGTGCGCCTCCGTTCAAACCGTGATGAGCAATGCATCGATCGATATTGGGAGCAGTACAGTGCCCGTCTATGCATGCTGGAGCAGTCTGAGGACGCCACAGGAAGCAAGCGGCAAGTGATGTGCAATAGCATATACCGAAAATGGCAGAGTCGAGTGAAATACAGTGAAATGCCGTGATAAGAGTCCCGCCACATGAACTTTGATATTTTCCTTATCTACGGTGAGTACTGCCCAACTGCTTCTTCCGACTTCATGTAGCATGTAGGATATGCGATGTGGCTTGCACATGCATATCATGGCGCTGATCCCTAGTGGTGACTGACTGACTGACTGGGAGAGTTCGAGCGTCCGCGTCGGAGTTCCGTCGAACATGGCTGCCCATTAATACTGTGGATGCGTAGTCGTGCTGGCTGGATCAAGTAAACCGATTGGGATATACGTACGTGTGATCGTCCTAGTTATACACGATAGGCGGTGACTGACCCACGACGTAGAGCGGCAAGTTACCCCTTGCGCCCATCATCTCTACCTTGTGTTGCATGGTTGATTAAGGAAATGGCGCCGGCACCTGCTTTGGTCGTATCGGCATTGGCATGTATGTCTTATATATCGGCTGGTCGGCTTGGGAAGGCGTCAGGGCCGCTGGACAAAGAGGCACTTTAGCTTCTTGATATCTGCCTAGAGTGATCGGAAGCTGATCTGCCGCTGAGGCCCAGCTGTCCAGATGAGCAGATGCCTAGTTGAGCAGATGGGCAGACGGGCAGATGAGCAGACGCCGCCGATCCGTATTGGTGCTGAGCTATGATTAGTTCATGGTTGTGACTACCTCTTGATACTTCTATATAAGAAGGGCAAGAAAGCTCTCTGCCTGTCGTTCTTCGTCTATACCTCGACTCGTATTTCACTGATCACGGTCCTCCCCTACTGTCAGCACCGCTACGCTCCTTCATCCCACCGCCGCACCACGGCACCGCCGACCAGCCCTTAGTCCGACCCCCTCGACTCATCCTCTGTTCCTCTCATCCTCATCCTCTCTACTCATTCCCTCATACCAAGTCACCTTCGCTCTCGAACAGCCGCGCAGCTGCTCTCTCACCCACACACACCCAAAACCAACCCCACACTCACGGGCACGATGCGCATTTCCCTCACCCTCTCACTGGCCATCCTCGTCGCTCCGTTCCTATCAGTAATGGCAGCCCCGGCCTTACCTCTAGCCGCCTTCCAGCCCACGCGCGCAATCGAGTCTCTCAATGATCCCTCGGAATTGCTGCCCATCAAGATGCGGGTCAGGTCCCCTTCCTACGAAGGAAATATCAGGCGCAGGATGGTATAAGTCAGTCGACTCTCAGATCTGTGTGATGGCGAGCTGCTAGTGAGCTGGTGTTCCAGGTCAGTGAGCTGGTCATTGACTCTCCCAAAAACGGAATGCTGACGCCATAGTAGACTCTTTCGGCCAGAACTCGAGCTTGCTGTATCCTCAATCCCTATTCTGACCCATCTTGACCATCAGAGTGAACCATCATATATTCCGAAAGAGTTGGATGGTATTATGGACATTCGCCGCGGTTCCAGCCCTCTTTCGTAGCCACCCTCTTCTCTAACTCCCTAGCTGATATGTATAATCCATGTCATAACACGGAGCGGTCGTTGTGCATGTCCAGCTATGTAGCGATGCAAGATGAGCAATAACGAATTCTGATTCTGTCATACGGTGGTGAACTGCTCTACATTTCACTGCCCGTGCCTGAGTCGATCACAGTAAAGATTTCGGCTACAACTCAGTCACTCGTACTTGTAAACCATTCAACTTTGCTCTGGCCTTCGTTCTCGTTTCTCCCCAGTATACAGTATATATCACCATCGAATACAGCAGCGACCGCGCAATGGCCACCCGACCACCTGCTCCAGCCGGTAGCACTGCCGCGCCCAGTGCAGCTAGCATTGCAGCGGGCAAAGCTGCTGGTCGAGCTCGGCATCAGGCCAATTTGAAGAAATACGGGAATCCACTACCTATCTTCCTGCCTGCGGTCTCTGGCTCTGGTCCTGGCTCAGGCTCAGGCTCTACTTCGAGCAGCAGCCTGTATCCATTCTCTTCGCTATCGAACTACTTCTCGTCCTCGGCGTCGACATCGACCAAAGTACTTATACCGGAATGTATAGGGACGTTCGACCCGCACACACGGTCGATATGGGTGACGGACCCCTTGTCCATCCAGACGATATTTACTCGAGGGTTCTTCGGGAAAGGATCCCTCAGTCGTTCCGAGCCTAGCTGGAGGGACAGACGGGTCGACGCTGTCAAAGGCGGTGAGAGCGCTGCTGCAGAGTTATTGAGGGAGAAGCGAAGGGTTGAGAGAAGGAAATTCAAGATTGATAGAGCGCAAGCTATGCTTGACGCCGCCAAACAAGCAGAGGCCGTACTCACCGGCACGAACTCGACGGCGTCGGCGGCAGCTCCGGGTACGCCTGCAGCGCTAGAAGATGATACCGAGGATGATGGCCAAGAAGGCGAGAACGACGGCTCGCTTCGCCCCGCTTCCCCTACACCGTCAACAGCAACGAGCATCGCCACCACGGCCATCGATCCAACGACTTTGACACCGCAGACATTCCTTGTTCGACCTACTAGACCAGATTCGAACCGGAATAGAGGTCGAAACGCATTCCGTCGAAGGCCCGCGACCGCGACCACGACAACGTCCACGTCTAATTCCACTGTCGTTTCCGCTCAAGAGCAACAGCAAGCTGCTACCGAACCGGTCACTCTTCCTCAGACCAACAGTGCTCCCGCTCCAACCCCAATCATATCTGCACCTGCGGCTGAAGAGGACGAGGACGATGATGACGAAGGCAGTGATTTCGACGAAGCGATAGTCGAGGAGATGGAGCATCTCCAATTGGGATTGGAAGAGGCTTTGTTCCTGTCACTAGGTTTAGGCGTATTGAAGATCTACGATCCAGTGACGGTGAGTGCAGCGTCTCCTAATACTGTCCGCACGACGCTAGGAGCATTCACACCGTACTGATCATTATTCGACACTATAGGAGACATACCCTGCTCCAGGCCCAGACCTGTTCTCCCTCCTGCTCACACCCTCAACATCACTTACTCGACCACTACTCACCACCCCAAGCTTGACCTCGTCAACGCCCATATACCCCGCTTTGCTCCCCGACGATCCTCTGCTAGTCTCGTACGTCGCCTACCACCATTATCGATCGCTCGGGTGGGTCGTGAAGACCGGTATCAAGTTCTGTGCCGATTGGCTGCTGTATCGCAAAGGACCCGCATTTTCTCATTCTGCGTGAGTGTGCCGTGCGCCGTGCTTCCTACTACCACTATATTTATCAGTATGCTGACGATAACACTTGTAATCGTTGGGTACGCGCAGCTTCGCCATGGTAGTAATCCCCGTCTACTCTGATCCTGCCGACAAGGTCAAGTCGCCGTTTGGCGATACGGACTGGTACGAAGAGCGCATCTCGTGGAAATGGATGAACACAATCATGCGAGTCAACTCGCTCGTCCAGAAGGTACGTTGCACAGTCCTCCCCTTCCATTTTCCCGCACATGTACTCCAGCAAACAGCACAGGCTGATACTCGTACCACAGACCGTCATTGCTGTATACGTGACTATACCCTCTCTTGCTTCTTTCCCATCCAGTGCGAAATTGGCGAATGGTTCTCTCGATCTGGCCAAGAACGACCTGGATAGTCTGTTGAGACGATATACTATCCGCGAAGTATCACTTGTACGTCTACTTCATATGTCGCTCCCATCACCCTCATCACTCTCGCTCCATTCCTTCAACGTTCTCTCTCCCGCTCAAGCACATCATGCTCGTACTGACGCTCCATCATCGCAGACTCGCTTCGGGCCTGCTAGAAGGAGAGATTGAAGTCGCAAACTGCAAGTTTGGCATATAATCTCCAGTGTACATATACAGATATGCATGTAGACAATACAGACAATGCCAAATACCCAAATCGTGCTTGTTTCGCTAATTAAAATGGTTCCCGCGAGCAAACTCTGTCTTCTCTTGCGGACTGCGAGTACATCAAGCACCTCTATGACCGCATGTCAAACGCGGTCTCAGCGCGTATCGCGGTTGTCCACTATCTCAAACACCATGACATCCTGGCTGACTGCTCACGCCCCAAATGCTTCTTGTATCTTGCCGTTCCGACTAGCAGCTCTAAATACGACGGATGCGCATTGACGGGCGAACCTATACAGCATTCACCAAGATACATCAGCTCGATCTCTCCGGCAACCGCGAAACGCACTCACGATCTCAACAAAGATAGGCCGCAATTCTGCGATAGCTGTGGTCTCGGGGGGCGCAATGAGTTCGTCTAGCTTCCTCGCCTTTCGACGTGCTTTGACGCTCTTGTAATTGGCCGTTGCGGCAGACTGGGTTGATAGCGCTGTTCGAGGCGTCGTCTTCCCCTTTTCTTTCTCTTCCGTCTTCTCCTTCTTCTCGACGTCGGGAGCCTTACGTTTGAAGTCGAGGGAATGGCGGAAAGATCGACCGATGGACGACCCGGATGCTCGACGAGAGTGCCCTGCCTCTCCTTGGCCTTGGTCCGCGGCAGAAGACGGGGAGAGCGTCGCCTGCGCTTGTGCTTGCGCATCACTGGTTCTGCGCGATGTATCGATGGAGCCGCGCTCGCTCACTTCATCGTCGGGATCCAGCAACGTTCGCCCTTGCTCGTCGTCCATGTCGTCGTCGTACTCCTCCTCGCTCTCCTCATCTGCCAAGTCACCAGCATCGCCAATGGCCGTCTCTCCAATGCTCAAACTCGCCATCACGCTGTCCAGTAATGCTGCCTCTTCGTCAGCTCCAGCTCCAGCTGCGTCCAGACCGCTGGGTCCATCCCCAGCCTGCCTAAATCTTCTCCTGATTTTTTCTTCGTGAGCCACTTTGAGTTTGTAATGATATTGCGCTACTGCATCGACTTCCCGCATCACCACTCGCCTGGCATCCTCGGAAGCGGGTAGAATGAACTCCAGGTCTAGAGGTTCGGGTAATCCATCTCGAGCGTAATTCAAGAATAGCTCGATCCATGACATGAGAGAGTCGAACAACCCTTGTCCCTTGGAATGGACATTGTGCACAAAGGAGTAGAAGGATTGTTCGTGTCGCTGCACAAGGTCGATGAAGGTCTGAACGGTTCGTTGAGGGTCTTCTTGCGATACTACAGCGCATGATGACATGTATTAGCCATCAACCCAACCACATGGCCGGTACTGGTCGACCTTGCACTCACACTCTTCGACTTGCTCAACCGTTCTGATCGTATCGTTGATAAAGGCTTGCATATCGCTGAGCGAGTCGGCGATGCTAGCAGCTTTGTACACTTGAGCCAGCGGAGCGTAAAAGATCGTGATGATGTCTTTGAGTAGCTCGGCGGTGACACCCTATGTAGCAAGTCAGTGATCCACTGGCCAGCTGCTGACCGGGGTGGCCAACTTACCTCAAAGATCAAAGCCAATATTGCCTCTTTCTCCCTCTTACGCGTCCACAACTTGAGAAGTATGCTTAGATCCTCAAACAGCCATGCATCATCCGTTTCAGGACCCATGTCGTCGTCTGAATCTTCCATCTCCGCTTGGGCTGCCTTGTACTCCTTGTATGCACGGGTGGCCTTTGCCACTCGTTGGAATTGTGGTCGAGAGAGAGTCGGGACATCCGGTGAGCGGAGGATAGTGACAAGCAGGTCAGTACCTTCGGAGGCTATCAAACGACCGTCAGTCAACTCGAGCTCTCGATGTATAAGACTTTCGACCTACCTGCATCCTTCCGGAAGATCTCCTGAATCTCAAATGGCGCGGTAGCATAATGCTCAATCTTCTGGCAGAGCACCGGATCGTCGATCTTATCCTGCACCGTATCGATATCCTCAGCCAGCAGTCGCAAGTCTTCCGTCAGCGAGGAGGAGAACATGCGCTGGAGCAGACTCTGCCCGCCGAACGGTCGAGCTAGGAAGAGATCGAGTACACCTGATAGTCGTGTATCAGGACCCTATACCGCACGGAATTTCAACGACGACTTACCTCGAATCATTGCCATGGGGTTCGAAATTTTGAGGATTCCCTTCAAGACAAAGTAGGGCATGAGACCATGCAATCGTTTGACGTTGGTGAGGGTGTCCGAGGCGGTATCGGACGCGACGAACAGTTGGAATATAGTCGCAGCAAGGCTGGATGACGCGTTGTGTCAGCAAATGGAGCGGCAAATGCTGACGAGGAACGCAAAACTTACGAGATTCTGCCCCATTCCAGCACGCTCGCCTCAGCTTTTGGTAGATCCTCTACTCTCTCGACCCTCTTCACGACGTCAAAGACATTCTTCAGCCCGCCTTCTTTGCTCAGGACGTCGCCTTTGAACTGCGCCAATCCCTCTCTAAGAGCCTCAATCCTTTTCTCTGCCTCTTCTCTGAACCGTCTGCGGCCCTCCTCTCTTACTGCATCAGCCTCAAGTCGACGCTGGCAGTCGGCAGCTTCCATTGGTGTGAGTGCCGTGGGGGCAGAGAGGAGGAAGGAGCGCAAGATTGGCGAATCAATGATGAATGGCATTGACAGTACGTTTTGAAGGTATGCACGCAGAGTCAGACGATTCCTCTCCCGAGACAAAGGGCTACCGGACGTATTGGGGGAAGTGGGCGAATCCGAGCTAGCAGTACTGGGGTTGGGTGAGCTGGAAGGTGAGCTTGAAGAGCCGTACACCAGGCGCATGGGATTGTAAGTGCTGTAGCCGGTGGATACGGGGGCAGGAGCAGCCGCAGCAGTGGTGGTCTTGTCTTTAGGGGGAGGCGCTGGAAGAGGGTAGTCGGGGAAAGCCATGCGGAGCTGAGTAGCGCCTATGAGCTATCATGATCCTCTCTATCGCAGGAATACATACCTCATCGGACAACCGCTTGAAGTCACCATATCTTCTAGAGACGAAGACGTCCGAGACGCCAGAGCGACTTGTACGAATGATGAATTCCTAGTATCGCTGGGTCAGCCTTGACCAAGTGACAAATGTGACCAAACTCACTTCATGGCTTCTATTTCTGACTCTACCCTTTTCAGTCACCAGCCTGACGCCGATAACATTGACCTCGAATCCTGGTCCAGGCGCTGGCGCTGAGGTACCTTCTTCACCTGGCGGAGGAGGTGGGGGAGCATGTTTCGCAGCCCATTTCTTCCTGCGTTCCTCTTGTGCTTCTTCAAGCCTTCTCAATTCGGATTGACCTATGCGTACCACCTCTTCGCCCGAGGTGAGCTTGATGCCTACGCCGAACATGAGAGCGACGTGCTTCTCCATTTTCTGCCAGAGCTTTTTCCTTTCCAAAACTTCCTTTTTCTCTTCTTTGCTCATCAGGCTCTCGGCGACTTCCCGTTCCGAATCGGTCAATGTCGCATGAGCCGCAGCGCCAGTAGTGGCGAGGAAAGAGGAGAGGAAGGGCTGTACTTTCGCTGACCAAAATGTCGGCGGTGCAGTAGCCAAGAAGGGGAAAGGAAGGAGGAATTGATGGAACATGAATCGTAGGAAGGGCAAGTCGCCCACAGAGCCTTCCGTACGAGAGACTTCGGACACGCGAGCTAAAGCTTCCTTCTTGGCCGCGTCTGATAAAACGAACGGTTCACCCAGTAGACCTAAAGCATTGGCGCCGAGGACTGGGTCTGTGAGGAGATTCAGCTCATGGGAGACTTGGAGGTTGACCAATGTCTTCTTCAGATAATGAGCTCGCAAGGGCGTCAATGTCGTGGGAGGCTCCATGGATGAGGAGGGCAATGACGGGTGATACGGATGGAGATGTGCTGCTGAGCTTTGTGCCGCTGATGCTGAGGGAGGTGGTGGCGGCGGTGCTGCCGTCGCTGCCGCTGATGCTGGAGCACGTTCGTTCTGTCCAGCAGAATCGGCGTGCGGCGGCGGCGGAGGAGGTAGCGCTTTATTCGGGCGTGGAGGGGCATTGTCTGCCCGTTGAAGTGATATGGTCGGTGCGCGAGGTGGAGAAGGAGGCGAGGTGAATTGCTGTGCCAGCTCAAAGGCGACCGTCGCACCTAGGTCTTCCTCGTTTGGCGGCGGAGGAGGAAGAGCACGTTCAGGCGCTCGGCCACTCTGCTGACGCCGAGGCGCGCGAGCCTTGTACGGGAGATTGTTTGGGTCGAACGACATGGCGGACGGCGGCAACGCTGAAGTTGTCTCGGGTGACCGCACCTGGAGATGTGGAGGATGAGATTGAGTGCTTGAATATGCACAGACAATGACAATGAGCTGATGCGCTAAGAATGCGGTGAATACGAGTTCGTGATTTAATCGTAGTCGTTTTCGTTAATGACGTATTCCCATCACCAGAGTGTTATCATAAATAGCTGTTTATCACTCGACTTGTTTACAGTCATATGACAGAGTGCATGCTCGGAATGCATGCATTGACCAACGTGATATATGTGTAGTAGAGACTACATCGGCATGGCGTCCATGGCAATGCGCGTGCTGTGCGCGAAGAGCTGGCAGTGACGAGGATATGTTCAGAGACAACACAAGCGTGGCGCATGCTACTGGGGGAACACGCTGCCTGGCGTGACTGGCGAGAGTACAAGGATTCATTTCCGACACACTATGCTTGACAAATTACACGAAACATGGGTAATACACAACAAAGAGACTTCTAGCGATCTAGCCGTTTATACTGATCTGATCTGACGGATTGTCCTTTATGCCTGCGCAATCTTGTTGGCGACTGTCCGTTCCTTCTCGAGCCTCTCCTTGTTCGCCTGGAACGCAGCGTCGCGACACGCTTGCATGCCGGTACTGAGTAAAGAAGAGGATGTCAGCGTGTTGCTTAATAAGACTGAGTGGAGTCACACGACTCACCAGTTATGTGCTTCTGGGGTGCGGTGGGTGGAACAGAAAACACGCTGGCAATGTGGGCAATCGCCCGCAATCCTTAATGCAGCGGAAGGACACTGTGTGGGGTTCGCGGTCATCTCAGGTTTGGGCGCATCGGCGGGCGTTTCTGTTGTAGGCGAATCGGCTTTGGGGAGAGTAGGGATGTTGTAGACGACACGGTACTGGCAGCGTTTCTTGGCGGGCCTGAGGTGGATGGTATGCGATCAGCGCGATGAAATATGTAGACAAAGGAGGATGATGAATGATTGGGGACTGCAAAGGGATACACTGTACTCACATGATGCAGGTGGGTGTAGGTGTTGATGAGAGGAAGATAAGTCTCGATATTGAGTGAAGTGGGTGGCGATAAGGTTATCGACGAGTTGAAGTAGGTGCTTATGTATCTACCTGGAAATGACACTAGATCCTACGCGCAGACTGTGCTGTGTAGCTGAAAGGAGGGCGGAATGAGACTGTCGATGCGGGATATGGGGGGCCGTTGACTCGCTGAGTCTGACTCGGGTGCGGTGTCTCGTCTGACTAATGAAGCAACACGGGGAATGTGTGTTGCTCTCTGGCTAATAGTCAGAGGTGTCTGATATATGTATGAGTCGAGTATCGATGGTTGGGTGGCAATGCGTTGATAAGTTGAGTGACGAAAGAAGAAGATAGGGATGCTCGTGTGATATGCGATATATATACATGGAAGGTGATAGAGACTACTAGTGGCAAGTGCGAGTAGTGCAAGTGGCAAGCTGTACCAAACGGTTACGAGTAAACGCTTACGCATACGGATGCGTACAAGTGGGTTTGATTGGAATCGGGTGAATGTGGCATTACCGTATTACCATAACAGTGTAATTCAGGGTCCTGTCTAATTGGGAAGCTCCAACTGTAATGATGGGAGAAGGGCGGGACAAGGCCGGTTCTAATCGACTCGGTAATCTCCGTCGTTACGTAAAGGCAGCGATTACGGACGCGGTTATGACGGGCTATGCTTTGCAGCTGCAGAGGCTGTGTCTTCCAGCGGAGCACGTTACAATGACACCTTCACACGTCATCCATGTGTCTATTGCTTATACGCAACCGAGTGGTTCTCGTTGTGCTGGAGCCCAGCAGCGGTCATTGCGATGATTTGCTCTAGAGAGGCCAATCTTATACAAGCGTTACCATGACTATGCGTGTATATACCAATACGGCCGGTTCCCATTTATTCGGCGTCTAGAATTGATAGATAGCGTAGCAACGCCGACGAGTGAACCTCATGCTCCATCTCTGTTCGACTGTGAATCTGAAGGTTTCGATTCATGTGACGGGTGTCCATTACAGGCGTCACTGTGCCTTTCCGATGCATGACATATGATACAGCTCTGGGGATCGAGATGCCTTGGAAGCGCAACTCGTCTGTTATCGCGCCAATGGGCGAGGCTGTAAGATCACCCGGGTTTGTCCGCCTTTTACGTCACCGTGATCTGGCCATCGATTCCACCTGTTATCTCTACCATCGAACGCGAACGTCATGTGAGCGATGGGCAGGTGGTATAGCTGCGTGCTGTATAGCAAAATAAGAACGATGTATACGCGCACTGTACTACTTTTGATGTGCATACATTGAAATCGATATGTGTGGGATAGTCGCGCTGTACGCGACGCACGATGGGCCGTTGGTTGCGGAGGGCGACGGCGGACGCGAGGGACTGACTCGCCAGTTGGAAGAGAGTCTGGAGCGGATTGTGCATCGTGGTCCGGATGGGAAGGGGATCTGGATCAACGATGATATGTCCTGTGGTACGTATCATGGTCTACACAAGGTAGTGCAGTACTCGGCCTGACGGTGTGTGGATCACTCTCAGCACTCGCCCACGTACGACTGTCTATCAACGACTTGTCGCCTAGCGGATCCCAACCTCTGCACTCGCCCTCAAACACCATACACGCAGTAGTGAACGGGGAGATATACTCTCACGACTTACGCTCCTCGCTTGAAGCTGGCGGGTACGCATTCCGCGGTCACTCCGATTCCGAGCTAGTCATTGCGCTTTACATGCAATATGGCCTATCGTTCTTATCGTACTTACGAGGCGAATTCGCCCTGGTCCTATACGACGAGACGAACGATATCTTCATTGCTGCGCGAGATCGATACGGCATCAAACCGCTCTTCTGGCGATTGGCCGAGGGCGACTCGAAACAGGGTGTGCAGAACGTGCAGATCGCGGCGGAGATGAAGGCGTTCCTCGAGTTGGGCTGGGAGCCCGAATGGGATGTGGCGGCGATAGTGGATGGAGGGTGGGGCCAAGATACTCGCACGGTCTTCAAGGGCGTGAACAAGTTACGTCCTGGGCATTATATGATCTGCCGGCCTGGGTCTACGCCCGAGATCAGGCAGTACTGGGACCTCTCGTATCCCGACAAGGTGAGTTTACATCACCTACCACTCTACACTATATACGTGTCCAACGTGCAGATCACAATCTGACAATGAGCATAGACGATACAAGATCCGCGCTCAGAGGAAGACCTGGTACTGCAAGTCCGGGAGCTACTGCTCGACTCGGTCAGACTCCGCCTCAAAGCCGATGTTCCGGTCGGGATCTACTTGTCGGGCGGAATCGACTCTTCCGCTTTGGCCGGAATGGCGGCGCACTTGGTCCGAGAGGAAGGGATCAAGATGGGTAGTCAGGATGCGGGGAAGGAGAAAGTCTGTTGCTTCAGTATCGGTTTTGACGAGTCGAGCGGGTTCGACGAGAGTGGTGAGCAACTCTTTCTCTTTTTGCTTGACTGTGAATCGTTTCAAGATGACTAATACTTCATGGCTGCTCATCGCAGCCGTCGCTGAGCGCACAGCATCGTTCCTCGGGGTCAACTACCTCCGGCACCGCATGTCGGAGTCCCTCCTAGCGGAGAACTACGAAGAAGCGGTGTATCACGTGGAACACCACACGCACGATCTCAACTTTGTTGGGAAGTATGCGCTCTCCACCATTCCTCGGCAACACGGCTACAAGGTAGTCTTGACTGGTGAAGGGGCCGACGAGCATTTCGGTGGTTATCCGCTCTACTTGCCGGATTTCTTGCGCGGGCCGGACATGGCGCGGCCTGGCGCAGGGCTGGATCTGGATGCGGAAGGGGAGCGAGAGCGGGTGGTGGCCGAGCAGGAAAAGGTGGTGATGGAATCATATGAGATGATCGGGGCGCGATCCGACCTCTTTGGCCCTTCGCGCGCAGCCACAGAACTGAACGGCACGTCGACAGTCGCCTCGATCCTCGCGTTCACGCCGCACCTCTCTAGGTTCGCGCCTTGGGTCCGGACGAAGTACGCTCACGTCGACCCGAGAGATACCGTCTCCAACAACGTTTCGCCGTCCACAAAGCTCCTGATGAGGGAGAAATGGCACCCGCTACATTCGGCGTTGTATTATTGGACCAAGGGGCATTTGGCCAATCAGTTCTTGAGCTGTTTGGGCGATCGCGTCGAAATGGCCCATTCTATCGAAGCTAGAACGCCTTTTCTCGATCATCCGCTGGCCGAGTTCGTCAATAACCTCGCGCCGACACTCAAGATCAAGTGGGTTTCGACCCCAGGTCAAGAATCGCGCGACGGGCTGTCGGTCGGAGGGAGACAAGGCCATTTCGTCGAAAAGCATATTCTGCGCGAAGCTGTCAAGCCGTTCGTCACGGATGAAGTGTATCTGCGGAGGAAACACCCGTACTCTGCCCCAACAAGGTATCCGAAGAACGGTCCAGTCGACGTCTTGCTTCGACGCATCCTGACGCAAGAGAGCGTCAGCAAGTTGGGCTTTGTAGATTGGTCGGAGATGGAAAGTAGATTAGATAGAGCTTTCACCGATGAGCAAGCGAAGGATGGCAAAGAAGCAGACGTGGCTGCGTTCAGGTCAGCGTTGGAGGTCGCGTCTTGGGTCGTACTCAGTGAGCGATTCGGTGTCAAGACGGCCGAACCGAGAGCGTCAGGCAAAGCGGAGTCGTGATTCTTAGATTTTTGGGTTAAACGGTCAGACACCTTTTCTATAATACATGCATAGATCAGCTTGTGACCCCAGAGGTTCTGCGTTAGCATTCCTCGGTCGAATTTTAGGACGATATTTCACCAAAAGTCACAGTATCAGCTCGGTATCAGCAGGCAGTCAGTATCCACTAAGACACGAGGAGGAAGTAAGTGGAAGACCAATCAGTGCACCGCCAGTGCTCCTCAATCAGTGCCTTGATCACATTCGCGGGGCTAAGCATCATGTGCATGCCTTTTCACGCGAGATCGCCTTGCATGAACCATCTTCATGTGCAGGTATAAGCGGTGTGAGCTCTACCAATAGAGAAGAGGGGAGAACAGAAAGAAAGGGGATGGGAAAGGGCTGCATGGATGATCAGCTTGTCGTCCCGGAGTCTCCAAGCGCAGAGCTGGACACACCTTGACAGGTCCACCATAGACTATATCCCATCTACCTTCTAACAGCCTTCTCCATCACTGCAGGTGATTGAACGAATTGCAGCGAAGTAGGGTAGTGTAAGACGGGAAGATTACAATGGGGATCAGGTAAAAGGGAATGGTTTGATCAGTACTGATCTTGGACAATTACGACAGAGCCTTCCGTCACTCACTCGCGTCCTTTGTGATCTCAGAGTAGTCGGTGGCTTGGATCTCGATGGCGATGCCTGCGAGCGCAAGGTCAGTCTTGCTGATTTCTCGTTTAATTTGGAAGATTAGCAGGAAGCGACACCCACCTTCGAGTCTGCGGCGGAGGGCTTCCTTGGAGGAAGCAAAGACCATCTTGTTGCGGACGTTTGCGTCGTCTGGGGACCTGGTAGTATCAGGCATGTCAGCCACATACCAAGTAGAGAGAGAGATAGAGAGAGAGTGAGAGATAGACGACTGACCACATGACAAAAGCCAACTTGTTCCTCACGCCCTCGCCTCCGGGGAGGGTATACTCGAAGTCGTACACTGCCCAACGACACTCCTTCTCGGGAAGCTCCTTGACAAAGGTATCGTAGTCCTTGTCCTCGGACGACTTGAGCACAATGATGGAGCGCTTATCGTCCGACAGGCCGTAGATGATGTACGAGATCTTCTTGCCCGTCTTGAGCTCTTGGTACTTTTCCAAGCATTCTTGAGTCTGCGCGGGGTCAGCGGGCGGGCACGATAGTACAACGGAATTGATAGGGATGACAGAGATGGGGGAATGTTAGAGATGATAGGGATGATAGGAAGGAAGAGTTACTCTGCGAAGCATGATGGGATGATCGCACGAGCAGCAGCAACAGTGTTGTTGCGCCGCTGTTTACTCCCTTGAGCACCTCGACATGATAGTGGGTGGGTAATGGTCTCTGAGAAACAGGAATAGACAAGCACACTCACAGGTTGGACACCGGACGACTACCAAACGCACAACGCACAAGACGATAACAACATCAGCAACAAGCCCAAAGTATTCATATCACTCTCGCCGTCCATCATAGGATTGATACACCAAGTGGTAGAGCTCACCATGTTTGAGGAATGTTTGTATGGATCTAGATAAACAATGAGCAGATGTTATTGTATATGTTCAACGATGTTATGACGATTGAGAGCAGCTTGGTGAGACGAGGGAGCAAGGGAGAGCGACGGTGACGGTGACGATGAGGCGCGTGGCGCGAGCATCTCAGTATCCAGTATCCAGCATAACAGCTTTTACCCTTAAATCAACACTGACACCGTACGCTGGGTATGTCCGAGCAGTAATCAGTGTGGCACTTTACATCATACCACCTTCCACAATGCGTCGACTATGCATGGACATATGTAGCCATTTATCCTCCTGCTTCGTTTATCTAAGTGACTGCATGCGTACATGGACCTCGTAATGACCCGCCCTCAAAGTCTCCTTAAGTTGCATGTATCGTCACGATGTGACTATGCCCGAGCGAAAGCCTCTTCCAGGAACGAATGGTCTGCAGCATACCCAATCAGCATTCATCGACATGGTAAGTATGAACACCGCGAGCACTTACAGCTGTATGCGCGCCGGTTTCCCTTGTCCGACGTTGCCTCGCCATCTTGTTCAGCCTCCACTTCTGTCCCCTCCGGCATGGCGTCGACCAAGAATCGAATGGTCTCCTTTGGTAAATGAGCATACTCGAAATCAAGGTCCGTTACATATGCCTGGTGAAAACGCAGCTTCCTGTCAGCTCGTTGCTTCACCTCGGTCGAGCCATGGGCAAGAAGGAGTATCGCTCACCTTGCCCCCTGCTACACCGCGGAATGCTTCGCGCAGCTGCTCCGGCGAAGAGGCGTCGTCTTTGGTGAGGTCGACCTGAACATGAACGTGAGTGAGCTAGCGGAGACAATCGTATCCAGGCAGCTCTCACCAGTAGATCCAGCCAGGCTTCGTACGTTACCGCGCCGAACTTGCTCTCCAGCTCGGTGTATATCGCGCCAATTTCCTCTTCCTGCTCAGCATTTTTAAGCGAATATTCCGCTAGTATGGAAAGACAGCGTGACCCACCGCGTACACGATACCAAGACTCGCCAGAGCCGAGTGCATTTCCCATACACCAAGTGTCTAAAGCAAGTGCGATGATTAGCAGTTCCAAACACTGACGCGCGGCCTCTCTCAATTTAAGTCTGTCATGCTCACGTTGGTCTCTTCCCATGCAAAATGCTTGAAAGTGGCTTCAAACTCCTCCAGCTTGGCCGGAGTGACATTCGTATGTTGCGCCGAGACCACCTGCGGGACAAGATAGAGATTGATTTCAGCTGTGCGTATGGTGTTAATCCGCCTAAGTGCAGCTAACCTGGTTATCCACAAACGTTATCTTCTTCCTCACTCCCGCTTCAGCGGTCTCCAGCTCATACTCGAGGTCATCAAAGGTCAAGACAGTATAATCGTTCTCTTCCACTTTAGCTTCTAGACAGCTACGATTGACCGCGGCAAGATCCGTTGTCAGGACATCGCGGAGAGGGGGAATGTACTCTGATAGACGAGAAAGTGTCTTTCGTTGCTCCTAAGACACATGGATGCCAGGGTTCAGCTGAAGCTACCTCGGAGCACACCCGCTTTCTACTCACAGTCAATGGACCCCTCAATGCACCAATTGCCTGCTCAATCTGCTGGAGCTTAGCCACGAAGTCCTCCGCAGCACGAGCGAAGCTTTTGCGTAAAGCCTCCTTGATCCTAGACGTCGATCAGCATAATCCGTCAGAACGCGAACCCACTCTCTAATCCTCGCATTGATATAACGACTTCTGGCCGTCTCAGCCACCAAAAAGGCGGCCCACTGTTGCTCCAGATCCTGCAATGGAGCATCAGCTGCGTATACGTCATCATAAGCTGATCTACTGACCTCGAGGCGCAGACCATTTCTCGGTTCCCATGGTTTCAACGCATAAGTCTTCAACTTGGTCTGAATGTTGCTGTATAAGGCCGCGAGTTCTTGGCGCTCTTTGACCCAGCCGCGCTTGCTTGTCCGCTTGTACTCATTGAAGCGGCTCAGATGAGCAATAGCGTCAGGGTATGTAGCAGGCTGAGGCGAGTTGGACCATGATGACTGTGTTGACTCGAGGGCGGAGAGAAGCACAGACATGCGCCTCTCAAAGTCGTTCTTGTTGGTCCTGAAGAGGCTGTCAGCTGCTGCGGGCCTTCGCGCCGTGGACAGCTCACCACACCCCCTGCATGAGCTCGGCAAACTTCTCTACTCGTCTTGCTCCAGTCTCCGCTTTGTCTGCAATCGCTGTCAGCTTGTCTCATTCAATGTTTAAGGTCATAGCTGACCTTCAGATGAAAACTTGTGGAAGAACTCGGCGACATAGGTCATCACGGATCGTTCGTCGGGTACATCTACGTCGCACAGATCGCTGACTTCTAGCAAACGCTGCAACCGGTCAATGACGCACGGGGTTTTCCTCGACTTACCGGAATGCCCAGTCTTTCTGCAGCGACTTTAAAAGCAAGCTCTGTGTTTCCTCGTCTATCGCTTTTGTTCAGACTGTGATAGTCGAGGAGCTCAGGTCGATGACGGTGAATGAGTGCGCACCTAATGGGCAACAATGAGCATAAGCGACATCATGTTCAACGAGTGAAAGCGCAGACGCACAGCGCTAGACCGTCCGCGAAACTGCCCTTGAAATTCTGCACATCCACCTCAGGAGCATAGGAGGTGGTTTTGCGCTGACACCACAGTAGAAGGCCATCACGAGCCGAGAGACCTTCTTCCGTAATACTGGCGATGGTGAAGCGGAGGATGAGGGTCCATATCTGCAATTCCGCATCCGTCGTCAGCTACCATCAATGTCACCATCTAGCTGTGCTCGAACTAACCATTCCTAGTATCAATTTCAAGTTGCCATCGACGATATCCTCCGGGCCGATGTTGGTGAGTTTGATGCCTTTGCCCCGGATGAAGCCTAGTGCTTTTGAGGCGTTCTAGGTCGTCCGAATCAAAAGTCAGCTTGTCAGGCCACCAACGTGTGGACCGGTAGGTGAGCTGACACACCTCTGCTTTTTGCACGCGCATTGTGGGCTTCTTGACATACCTTCCCAGGCTTTCCTCTGACATGATTTCCTGTCATAGGAGAAGGACCCTGTAAATCGATGGCTCGCACTTGTGAGACCCGGATGACTTACGAGAAGCTAAGTGGGAATCTCGTCAGCTTCCTTCTCATCCCATTATTGAGCTCCGAAGAAGAATCGAGGAGTAACCTCGTGGTCGTGGGACTCACTTGAATAAGCTTGACACCATTGGAGAAATCCCTGACGAGATCCATCATCGGCTCCAAGCCATGGCTCTCGAGCTGCTTGTTGAGCCTGCAGGGGATTTCATCAGTTTCCATATCATGTCGTCCAGCAGATATGCAAACCGACCATTTGCAGAATGTCCTGATATTCAGATAACCAGGCGTAACAGGACGGAATCAGCGTTAGCGGCAAAGCAGCACACGTAGTGTGAATAGTGGAGAAGAGAAGGAAGCTCACCTAGCCTGAATATCGGCCCACTCGTACTCTGCCCCAGTGACCATTCCCCCGCTGGCCGCCGCTGCCGCTGCTGCTGCGCCTACATGACCGATCGTCGGACTACCGATACCACCATTAGACGATTGACCAAATGTCATTGCGCCCAAAGACTTTGCTCTACCGTGTCCCGGTACGAAAGACCTAGTCCCCTCAGTCGAGGAGTAGGGTGAAGGCGGTGTAGGATAAGCGGAAGTGGAGGAAGTGTGTGCCGATCCTCGGCGGTCCATCGCTATTGATCCTGCGCTCGGGGAGAACATGATGGCGGTCAAAGGCTGGTCTTTCCCTTACAGCAGGTATGCAGAAGAGACGAAGAAGTAAGGAGAGTGTGAACGACGAAGTAAATGGCACAATAGCGTATCTCATAAACAAGCAAGAAAAGAAATCAATAAAATAAGGTCGCGTTTCAGGTTGATCATTCTCAATCTCACGCGCTCTACGCTCGGACCTCGCCGATGGTATATGGTGGCATTTGCTCTGCATTTCTTCCCGAGTAACCGTACCGCTGAACGTGAAACCAGCTTGCTGACTGCGAACTATTCTCCGGGGCTATGTCGTGGATAGGCATTGGGCATTAGAGTAGGGGCAAAGGCTGCAAGGTCAAAGCGGGCGACGCGGACTTCGGCGGCGAGGGCAATCCGCGAAACAGGAAGAAATTCACTATATAGCGATGGAACCACCACTTTCGAACTAGCCCTCACAGCTCATGGCGATGATACTCAGTCTGGACTGGCGTGGACCGTCATCCATACAAATCCCGCGCGCGTAACATGATATTGCATAATTGATTTGTGACATGATCGCGGCCCATGAAGGATTGATGATGTTGACATATTTGTTTGACACAGCGCGATAATGATAACGACCATGCGTCCTTGACCTACTCATAGCTCTCACAAAGCTCGTGACATGACTGCACAGCCCTATCGCCCTCGCACCTCCTCACTTCATTCGCAATCGCTCACGAGTGGAATGGCGCAAAGGCCTTCTTGAACTTCTGCGCGTCGTCCTTCTCCTCTGCTTCAGTTTGAGAGCACTCCTTCCAGTCTATGCGATGCTGCAACCCCATCAAGCTGGCAAGGACCACTCTGCAGAGACATCAGACCACATCAGTGGACATTCGGAGCCTGATGCAGAACGTGACTAACCTTCCGAACTGCAGGTCGAAGCCGCCTTTGAGCAGATGAACCAGTTTCTTCCCATCGGGACATTCAACTTTGAAGTAGTTGCCTGTCGGTCCTATTTTCGCCAGTGCACGCTCTGGCTCCGCTTCCCAGTCTAAACCTTGCTTCTCCCCTGCGATCCTAAACGATTCGTCGACCTTGTCCGCCAATTCCTTGGGTATAGGAACAATCTGTACGTGCGCATGTCCACCACGACCCGACAATCGGCCCACTTCGAATACGACGGGTACTGCGCCATAGGACGCGTAGCATGCTCGCAAGGAAGACTTGAAGCCCTCCAATTCCGAAATGATGCTCATAGCATCTTCTGCAGGTATGGAGAGCAAAGTTGGGTGATGTGCGATCGGAATGATCTGTGCATCAATGTGAATCAGCTATATGCAACATGCCTAAACCTTGAGCTGACTCACGAGGACATGTCCACCACCAGGAACAAGAGGCTTAGATCCACCTTGAGCTACATGTCTCGGCAAAGTCGGTATGAGCTGCCCCTTGGGTAAGGTGACGTATGTTTCCGAGCCAATCGCCGTAATGAGATGTTTCGTAACCTTGGGATTGCTCAGGCAGAACCAACCTATACATCGTCCAACCGTGGAGCTTGAGCATCTGCACTTGCACGAGAATTGTCTTCATGACTCACACTCAGCCGGACCTAGCTCCTTCTTCTTCTGCTTCTGATCTTCTCGCTCTAGAACCACGGGGCAATCACGAATGAAATGGGCATTCTCGAGACCGCAGGCGCGGCAAACATAGCCTTGTGGTGGAAGCTTATGGCCTTGAGGGTTACGAGTTCGGTCTTCTTTGTTGGGGCATTCGCGGATCAAGTGCTCAGTCTTGTGCGATTGTCAGTCTTTGCTTCTTTGGGTGCCTTGTATCCGACTCACTGATTGACAGATCTTGCAGACATATCCAGCAGGCGGCTTCGAAGAATCTCGGACAGTCTTTTGCGGGCACTCTTGGATCCAATGCTGTGATTATTGTCAGCGGAACTATATTAGCAATGAGGAGGTAACATGACATGACTCACTCCAGGCTGTTTGCAAATATTGCACACGTACGAGTCGGGCGGTGGCGCTCCTTCTGAGATTGAAATGAGCTATATCCTGAAACCAGCAATGAAAATGTAGCTCACCAGTGCGACCCTTTTTCGCAGCTTGTCCACCGAAGATGTAATTCTGGTCCTCCAGTGCTGGACGCTTTTTGGAGCTCGAAGAACCATCGGTGGCACTGGGCAGCGTGACGAACGGAGATGGAGTAGCGTTTGCCGGTCTTGTCGGCAACGGCGTTGCAGGCGTTTGTGGAGGGAGAGTGAAAGCGTAGAACCACTGCGTTCTATATCAGCGACATCCTTCTCGGTATTCAAATTAGCTGACTTACTCTCGCTTTCTTTGCTCCTGCGGCAGCTTCTCCACCAAGCGCACCAAGCTTGACTGCCCTGGTCCACCTCTCGTCCTTGCCGCTCGAGCCGGCCCATCCCCACGGCTCTCTCTCCCAGAACCCATCCCCTTCCGCCCAGAACATGTACCTTGGTCTGGCCTTCTTCACCACTTCCTCGAGTACCGGCACTTGAGTCGCCAACGATATGCCGGAGGTCGGGAAGGAGGTGGACAGTGCTGAGAGATGCGGCGGAGGAGAGGAGAGGATGAGTAAGTCTATACCTTGATATGCGGATGGCAGAGTTGTTGCAAAGTTCTTGGCAGACGCGAGCGAGTCATTATCGGCTGCTTGACCTGTAGAGAGTGAGAGTAGAGGGTGGTTGAGCACCGCATCAACCGAGTCGCGGGTCGTGATGGCGGATGATGCGTCCTGAGCGCATGGTCAGCGCCGAGTAGAACGTAACGAGCTGCCCGCCATGATTTGACTTACGGCTGCAGATTCGTACAGCTCTTCATTGTACTCGCCGCCCACGCAAGCGATCTTGAGGCCTTGGGCGGTAGTCAAGACGGTCGACTTGCCTATTCGATGCACGGGTCAGATTGTAAGCCGAGCACAAGCATTTGGTGGTAAGCCAGCTTACCAAGGAAGACAAGGTTAGTCGTAACTTCTCCACCACTCTCGGCGATCTTCGATGAGATCGCTTCGGGTAATGGATGCTTGCCGAGGGTGAAGTAGGTCGGAACGGGGACTGGAACGAGGCAGCATGAGCTTGACGTCCTCTACATCGCAGTGGACGAGCAAGAGCTCACAGGTCAAGCCGGCCGCTTCGCTCCCATCACTGCCCTCCTTGAACGTCTCTCCAACGAGGACGCAAGCGTCGAACGGACCATGTTTCGCATTGATAGCAGTGATCTTGGCCACTGCCGTCGATAGATCAGATAGGGGCGAACCTATAGCCAGGCTAGTGAGGAGGGGTACGGAAAGTGGACCAGCGCGGAGAAGTAGCTTTGATCAGCGTGATCTCCTTCAATCGAGGTAGAGGTGGGAACGTACATTTTCAGAGGCTGTGTCTGCTGTGCCATCTCAGCACTCGTTTGCCGGGATTGACAGCTCTGCTGTTCAGCGGGTATAGAAGTAGTGATGAAGAACGGATGGAAGGAAGAGCAAAGCGTAAGTAGAGCAGGAAACGAAAGTTGTTGTACATATGGTGGATCCGGAGACCCCACAACGGCTCTCTCAAGTTTGTCAAAGACAAATGTCTGTGCACGTAGTACGCTGTCGAGTGCTGGAGTGCCTTGAGCACATTACGCACTGTATACGCGCAACTACTTGATACCAGCTCTCAACAAGCCCAATTGTCGACGTTTTGACGGGAAGAGGAGGAGAGGAGATGCGAGGCGATGCCAAAGTTCCTCTCGTGTTTCCCTATTCGTCGAACAAAGGATGGTCCGCTCCTCCAGCATGACGCCCACGCAAGGATAGTACCAGGCTGCACGTTCTGCTCTGTCTCGGTTGAGAAAGGATTTGATGTCGTTCATGAGGTCAGCACAGCGCTTCTGCTCTTCGTAATGATCCAGAGCTGACTGTAATGTAGGACAAGGACTTGATTGTCTTTCGTGATCGAAGTCCAAGAGCGAAGGTTCACTTGTTGATCATTCCTCGTTATCACGTTGCGTCGTCCGTACGACCACTGACTCCTGACCATCTACCTATGCGTGAGTACTTCATGTTATTCCTCTATGCCTCAATGTACATGCAAGCTGAAGCAGCACCACGCAGTCCGCTCAATGGTCTCGCTCGCGCATACTCTGGTCCCAGCCCATCCGCCACCCAAGATGGGATTCCACATCCCGCCCTTCTCATCCGTGCCTCACCTCCATATGCATGTCTTCTCGGGCCCGCACACCTTTATCGGTCGCTTCAAATATCCCATAGCCACGCGTCAAGGTGGAAAAGGGCGGGGATGGTTCGTTACTGCCTCTCAGGTAGAAGCTATCTTAGCAAAGGGAGGAAATGTCAGCCTTGGCCGAGGCTGATAGCCCCACTGCTGCAAACTTTGATCTCGTACAATTTCGTAACTCCATGTTGTATGCATAAGAGCCAAATCCATACCATGAACAACAAAGGATATAGTCGTATCCTAACGACAACATACAATTACAGGGATGGGGAACACGAACGACCTTCCGATTCCGACTACAAGTGACTCTCGCACCCGAATCTACCCCAGAACGTGTATGTTCTTCTTGCTCTTCTTCGTCTTCTTGTGACTGAATTCGCGCCAATCCTGGATGCGATCCTCGCGCCGTTCTACATCACACCACAATAGAAGAGAAACATCCCGTGTCAGCGAGAGCTCCATGACCATTTGAACGAAAGTGAAAATGATTGGCTGTAACTAGCTCTAGCGCCCGAAGTGGACACGGAGCCAGCGCGTGAGGTCGGTATCGCGTGGGTGTTACCACCTGCGCAAGAATAACTTGTAAGATATCGCCAGTAGTCCACAGGACGGCGCGTGCAACGCATAGCAAAAGCGATTGTGATAAGAGAGATTGGAAATGTCGACTCACCTTCCCATTTCGCCTGATCTTCGACTTTCCGCTTTCTCTTCGCGATTTCTTCGTCATGCTTGGCCTTTTCGGCACCCTCGTTGGCGTATGTGAGCTTTTGCTTCCTGCGAGATAGGTCATGTAAGCTTCCTATCTTGCCAAACCGAACCTTAAGCAAGCTCACCGTATTCTCGCCAATTCGTCCTCTATGAGTATCTCCCGGCCTTTTGCTCTGACTTGCTGGTCAAATGGCGGTCTGAGGTTGGCTAATCTAGGATCATCGTCTGTAATGGTTGTTGAGTAGCCATTCCCAAGGAGGCTGCAATACAGTCAGTGTGGAAAGAATTACCAGAGCGCAGTGAAGCTGATGAAACGCCGCACTCACCCTTTCAGTACTTGTGTTCTTGCGTGAGTCATGATCATGTCAATTTCTCTCCTCCTGACGGGGTCAGACAAGTAGTCCTCAGCCTGTGGGTTTGTACCTGCGATATCAGTTTGTGCACAGTATTTACGATGGTCGGCTGAACTGACCTTTTTCAGAAAATCAAATGCCTGTGACAAGGACAATCACCAGAGCAGGGAAGAGAGGAGTGGTGGTCAACATTGCCTGAGCGACTGAAAGGGGGGATCTGACTCACCGCCAACCCATCGTCATGCTTAAACTTGTCGGGATGAATCATCAGCGACTTCTTACGATACTGCTTCTTAACATCGCTTTCCGTCGCGGTGATGGGCAAATCGAGGATATCATATGGGCTGTAGGTAAAGGAGATATCAGCTAGGTGTCATGATCATGATCGAGAATCAGCTCACTTCAACTTGAACGCTTTCATGACCCTCTCCACCTAAAGACAGAGCAAAGAAACGTAAGCAAAGCTTCTCACGAGCGGGATGCTTGGTCGACTCACCTCTAATTCTTTGGCCAGATCGTTGGCATTCTTCTTCAGCACCTGGTCGAGGGTGCTAGACGACGCCATTATGTATCTGAAGTAGTATGGTATATGTAAGGATAAGGAAAGAAGACAAGAACAATGCAAATAATGAACAATAGTCGCCGCTGGGAACAACAGTGCTGCGTGAGAGAGAGCACCCCTTTGTACCGAAGCAGAAGTGGCGCTTGGGACGGAGTTGGCGGTGATCTCCGCTGCTCGGACGCAACGCTGACTGCTCTGCCTAGGATGACATACTGTACCTAGAATACATTTGCTGTCATACATATAGCAGCTCTTGGTCAGACCCCTCTCATCGGCCTTATGACATAGCCCGGCACTCTGAATCGAGCCTGAGCTGGATAATCATGGCCGAAGCAAGCCTTTTCCTTCGAAAGCGCAAGGACAAGCAGCGTGGTGTACGCGCTCGCGTTCCGTCCTCCGCCGCTGGCGCTTCTGCCCCCTCGTCAACGCTGAATGGACGGTCTATCCCTTCGACATCGACGCAAGTCAAGGCTGAACCGTCTGGGAGCTCGAGCGCCAATGTCACCGAGATCAAGATCTACTCCTCTGCTCCTGGGACAGGGCTGCGATACAATGTGATGCGCATGAACACCGCACGCGACGTCGATCCCACCGCCATAACGAAACCGGTCTTAATGAACAGGAAGAAACTGGGGGAGAGGGCGCCGCCGGTATTCGCGCTAGATGGTGAGGGCAAGATCACTGGGCGATACGTGTATGACGACGCTGGGAAAGTCGTTCTGGACGGCAATGGAGAGCCAGTGGTAGAGAAGAGGACCGAGGTGGATATGTCTTTGGTCGGAATGGCTCCTGGCCAAGATCGAGCTAGAAGAAAAATGAAGAAGGGGACCAAGGAAGTCCATCATCAGGATATCGAAGTCATGCGTCTCCGAAGAGAAGAGCTGGATCCCTGGATACTGGAGAGCAGTCAGCCCCAAGAGAAGGCGGCTATGCCTGAACATTGGGTAGGGAGGATGCAGGAGGCTAGCTCGCTGCCCACCGTGTTGCTCATCAACGATGGGACTAGCGATGGCTTCGAGATGGTCCCTCTTGGACGAACATATCGCTTTGATCCCGAACGACCGTTCAAAACTCTCGATTCTGACTCGGCGAACAAGCTGGTATGTCTTCCTCGTCTAACATGACGAACCGCACTAACGTTGACATGTTTAGTTTGAGCATCAAGCCAAACATAAGATACATGATCGCTGGGCATTACGTCCCGAAGGCCAGATCGGCGCAGGTGTGGGCGAATCGTCTGGCTCTGGCTCTGGTAGCGGTAACGTCAAGGTCGAACGAGAACTCGAGGACAGGGCAATGCGCATGGAAGGCAGAATCAGATTGATGAAGGGCATGTCGGTCGATCGGAAACCTAAGCTTGAGCGTTACGAGGATGACTACAGGCGCGAGAATCGTCAAGCTGAGAGGGTGAGAGAATAGAGAATGCTCCGCACTCGTCAAACCATAGTTTGGCATCTGACTGACCTTCTTCACTTGTTCTAGGGTCTGGAAGGGGGTGTTGACGAGGAACTCGATTTCGACGAAGCAGATGAGTTTCAAGATGACGATGATAACAACACGTTCTATCGCGATGCGCAAGAGGAAGAAGCTGCAAAGGAGATTGAAGAAAGGCTTCGCCAAGAATTCAGGATGGCCAATGCGAATGTCGGTGATCGCCCTCAGATCAGTAAAGCCGACGGAGAAGAGGAGGAGGATGCGAATGGGAAGAAGAAGCTGGACGCGGAAGGCAGAAAGCTCCAGCGGATGTTCAGGAAGAGAAAGGAGGACAATGCTGACGATTACGACTTGTTCTCGGATGAATCGGTGAGCATTCAAGCGCATTAGATTTCCACAGATCACGGACTAATCGTCTTTTCCCAGGACTTTGATTCCGATGAGAGTGATGCAGATGAGGAGGACCGCAAGAAGGAGGACGCTGAAAGAGGTAGAGACAAGGAGAAGGCTGGCGATGGAGAGAGGGACAAATCGCTGCCTCCAGGCGACCAACGATCTGCACGACCTCAGTCTCGCGGATCTGCCTCGCGAGGCACTTCTTCCCCGACTGGCCGAAGGCCAAACCCGCCTATCTCCGGCAAGGCAAGCACGGCGCCTCCAGGTTCCGGCGCGGCTTTTCTCGCTCAAAGGGCTGCGTCGAGAGGAGCCAGTCCTCGTCCTGGCGGTCCCGTTAGAGCCGGCAGTCCACTTAGCGGGAGAGCAGCGAGTCCCGATAATCTGTCGATGTCAGGTCGCGCCGCGAGTCCGCCTGTGCGAGGAAGCAGTCCGGCCGCTGGACGCGGCGCGAGCCCTGCTCCTCCTTCAGCCATGAGAGGGGCGAGTCCTGCTTCTGGCGCAGCAAGTCGAGACGCTTCGCCAGCTCCCTCGCAATCGGGCAAGC
This sequence comes from Cryptococcus sp. GC_Crypt_3, assembly GCA_026538395.1. NCBI lineage: Eukaryota > Fungi > Basidiomycota > Tremellomycetes > Tremellales > Cryptococcaceae > Cryptococcus > Cryptococcus sp. GC_Crypt_3. The sequence goes on from JALPCB010000165.1 coordinate 39,702, forward strand.
CAAAAAGCGGGAAGAGAAAGACGACCTCTGAATCGCCCATCAATGAAACTGGAAGTGGAGGCGGTACCGCTGGCGCTTCTCCTTCTGCCAAAAGGAAGTCTTCGCCCACAGGCTCAGTCTCGTCGACTGCAGGAGCCAGCGGCAGTGGGGGTGCCACAGTCAACTCCAACTCGGCTTCGGCTCCACCCCGAGCCAAAAAGGCGAAAAAGTCTTCGTCGCTCACGCCAACTCCGCAACCAGAAGACATCCCTCCTTTCCCTGGCCAAATCACCAAAGATGACGTTCTGGCCTACTTCCGTTCCAAGCCTAACCATCTCACGTCGATGCAAGATGCTATCGCGGCGTTCAGGGGGAGAATCCTCCATGCGGGGGCTCATAGGGATACCAATCAGAAATTGTTCTTGATGTGGACCAAGACGTTGGCGGATCAGGACCAGAAGATGTTGAGGCTCAAAGAAGAGTATAGGTAGAGGCGACATTGCGCAGGCCAAAGGTCGGCCAGTGCGTGCCGGGGTACGTGGCCTGGTAGCATGCAGCATTCAAATTGAGGCGGAGAGGCAGATGACCAGTGGCTTTGTCTCAAAACTGCAGCGCAGATAGCTTCTTGTGTTGCGCATTGAAAGTTGACTGTAGCATTCATAGTCCATGCACCATTGATTAGTCAAACGGGTCTCAGCATGCAAGCATGATCCGTATCGCAGCTCATTTATCGTTGTGTCAGGTTCTGGTTACAGGTTACGCCGCACGATGCCCCGCACAAGTTCAGACGACACTGCTCAAATCTGGCGTGCCAGGGGTCAGTGGATCATATCGTAAACTCAACACATTGCTCATGACGACAGTCCTGGTTGATAGCGCGACACACAGACGACACACGACACACGACGAACACGATTTGGGGTTATGTATACATCATAGCATCGCCCGCAATATCCCAAGCCGGACCTCTACCTCGAGCTGCTGAGCTCTTAAGCGGAAGCAGGGGCAGCCTTGGTCTTCTTGGTGGCCGAGACACCCTCCCTGAAGCCATTCTTGAATCGGCGGTTGACGGACTTGAGGTTGTCGGCACGGCCGGTACCGCTGTAGGGTGAAACGGCAGACGATAGTGATGCAAAAGTAGGTTTGAGTGAGAGTATGGTGAGTGGGAAGGATTAGCAAGTAGAAGGAAACTTCGTCAGCTTCGCTCGAGCGATGTATGAGCAGAGCTAGAAGCAACGCACGTAGTCTTTCTCCTCTTGGCCTTAAGGCCCCAGTTGAAGCTCCTCAGCTTGGCGGCGGGGTAACCGCACTGGGCACAGGCTACGAGGACGAACAGGACGTGGTCAGTACTTTCTATGAAAGAAGACTCCATGTTGTCTCGTGCTCCAGCCGCTGCTGCTTCTCCGCTGACACCTCGAGCACCGGATCCACAAAGTTTGTAGGCCCAACACCCAACACCCGGCGCTCGAGCCTCGAGAGTGCAACACCAGACTCTCCCTCCCTTCAAGCTCCACCGCACACTCCGCACTGCTCCAACGAGATCTGATCTGGACGAAAGAGACGACACGCACTGTGCTTCTGCTTGTGGAACGACCTGTTGCCGCATCGCCTGCAGAGGGTGTGCGACTTGGAGTGACGTTTACCGCTATTAGTCGATACGAGCGTCAGCAAGGCTGCACCAGTAGTATCTCGAAGTATGACGGGTAGACTCACAAGGAGGGAGTACCCTGTTAATGGAAGAAGCGACCAGGTCAAAAATGAGACCTTCCGTCAGCTCATCTCTCGTCTCATCTTGCAGGGATGGAGAACGGAGGATGGGGTTATATGAATCATATACGTACTTTGGACTACGAGGGAAGCGTCAGCATACTCTCATACCTCGCACCGGTCTACACGCTGGGGACATACCATTTTGTTTGATTTTGCTTGATGGTTGAGACAAGGACGCAAAAAGGCTTTGAGTAAAGATGAACAGACGAGCAAGCACCAGTGAGCAGCAGGCAGCAAGCGACACCAAGAGCAACGCAGAGCACAGGGAGCATTGCAAAAACGAAAGAAATTGGTGCCACCAAAGAAACGCCGATCAACAGTTTGACCGGAATTTCGATGTGGCACCGATGCCAGACTACAAGAACATTGATAAGACGGGACCAATCAGGTCGAGTGTTTGGGAGTTTAATCCACGACATGGATAAGTGCCACACGTGGCGTGCACGATACTCTACGCGTCCCGAAGCATTCGGCTGCAGAGGTGTGGACAATATTGGGCCACTACTGCTGGCTGCTGGCGATGAGGGCTATACCACAAGTAGACAAAGGCAACGCTACATCTCCTACCACATCGCCTAGGTCGGCAGGTACACTTACGACGAAGATGTCGTCATTAGATCCGAGCTCTGCTCTACCTCCTCTACCAGCTCTAAAATCGTTCTCGCTCACGCACATCCTGTACGACCCGACCCATCCACTCTCGATCCCATTCACGCTCCTCTCGCTCTCGCCAATCTTCCTATTCGTCTCGTATTTCACCCTACTCATATTCACACGACGCCTGTCCATCTTGCTGCTAGGCTGCGGATCAATAGCCAACGAAGTGCTGAGCTGGGGCTTGAAACGAGTGTTCAAAGGCGATCGACCGTATTTGGGTGCGGGAGAGATAGGGCATGGATATGGTATGCCCAGTAGTCATTCTCAGGCCGCTGCGTTCCTCGTCGCGTGGGGATTCGGACATGCCGCCTTACTTGCTAGGATACAACAGCGGAACACAATGGGAAGCGGCAGAGCGGAGACGATCAGAGTATGGAGGACTAGAGTGTACTTGCTAGGACTGGTTCTGTGGTCCCTTGGCGTCTCCTATTCCAGGTGAGCCACTACGTCCTCTTGAACATCACTCGAAATTATCATGTCGCTGCGCACAGTACTGGTAGCTAACGATCACCTTCAGGTGGCATCTGCTATATCACACCCCCACGCAAATCATAGCAGGCTACATCGCAGGCCTACTCGCCGGCTCTGTCTACTTCGCACTCACGGAATACCTTCCCTCACAAGCGCCTACCTCGCTATTGGGCCAAATACGCAGTGGGATCGAGAGTCTCTGGGTCGGCATAGGCGGTGTAGGAGGATGGGGAGT